>JAUUDW010148336.1:0-15024 GCA_032361385.1 Panulirus guttatus | reverse complement strand
AGCGCGTGTGAACTGTCGATACGAGGTGAGTAAAGATTATGAAGATGTCCGACTCACAGGATACCTCTGAGGTTGACTTGCCTTCCGCCTCGTTTCATCCTTATGCAGCTTGTGTCACTTCAGGAGCCTCGTATCTGCCGCTGCGTCTCCGTCTCTCGTCAGTCTGGCTACTTGAGGCCATGGCCCGCACGCCCACGGTGCCCGCTACAACTTGCCAGACCAAGAATACTTCCTGGAAGGCTAGTCAGCGAGTTCCGTTTCTTCAGCGAGCGCTACAAAAATCTTTCCAGTATTTAAAGTCAGGGCGTCTGAGCATTTCTGGGCCCTGCAAGTCTGTCCATCTTTTATTCACGGCAGTCTTGAAGTTAATTGGTGTTGTTTCTCACTCTCCTATGTTCTGTCATCCCAACAAGAGGCAAGGTCTGAGTTTAGATTGGGGGACCCAGCTTCCAGGATTTTCCAGCAGGAAAACATTAACTCCGTCTCTCGTCTGAGCTCCAGGAAACGGAATAAAAGTGATTTCAATTCATTTCCAGTGGTTCTGAGTTATTTTTTTAAGGGTTCTGTACAGGCAGAATATTTTCATCATCCCCAGTTACCGGCATACAACCACGCTCTAAGTCTCCTGACACTTAGGAGCAATTAATTCCTTACTCCAGCTCAGAATTAAATGTTCATTTCTTCCCATCATAATAAGTTTATTTTGGTAAAATAAAATTTGGTATATTCAGCATGCTACCGGCGCAAGGTGTGCTGTAGTTTAGGTATCCATGCTTGCCTATAGTTTAAGGAGGCGCTGGGATGACGAACATGCAAGAAAATAGGAGTCAATGGAGAGAAAGTGGACACTGGATACATGGGCAAAGGGAAAGGAAAGAGCAGGCACAGGAACTATAAAAAAAGAAGCAAGTCGGAGCATCAGGAGCTGGAATGGAGCGTGAGAGCGTGGCAAATAAAAGAAGAGGTGAAGAGACAGGATTGAAGAGAAGACTGGAAGAAAAGGAGGAGTAAGTCTGCGCCTCATGCTAGAAGCTGAGAAGTGCAATACGAACATAAACAAAATGCTGAATATATACTCAATATGAAGAACGGATACAAAGGAACTCATATGCAATTAAAAAAAAAATCCCCTAAAACAAATAAATGAATTCTCAAACACCAGACACTTTAGAAATCAATTCGGAGTCAATGAATGAATAAATACTCAGGCACCTCGAAGTCTGCGTTCATCACAGCCACTCTGTTACCCGCGCTACATTCTCCCGCAACAATATCACGGCGCGATGTGCAACAAATGGTCGCGTGGCTGGTCCATTGTGGTGGCAGACCCCCTGCACCGACCCACCCCACCGCGGCAGTGGCTGACAGGACCCACGGCTTGTAACTGGGAGACCAGAGGAGGCGGTGTTTTGTCACGTCCGATGATTGTGGCGGCGGGACCCGAAAGCGAGGGCGACAAGACCCGAGGGTGTTTGCTAATGGGGCCCGAAGGCGTGGGATAGTCGCTGCAAAGCGCGAGGATTGTGGATGAAGGACCCCAAAGGTGGCGCTGACGGTCGCAAGACCCAGTAATGACGGCGATGTAAAAGGACCTACAGAGATGATTTAACTAAAGTCGGAATCAAACGAAGAGAAAGGAGAAAGAAGGAACACTGGCAGATTCACGGACCACATACTCAGCTTTGATCAAAGTGAGTTAAGGTGCCGACAATCTGCTTTTGTTAGGTGAAACAGTAAATCTGAAAAAAAGGACAAAATATGTCTAATAATAAAACTTAAGAGAAAAGAAAAGTTGGGTGTGTCTTACTGGAGGCGCGCGATTGAAACAGCGTGTTCCAGCCCAGAGGAGTCTTGCTAACAGTGAGGTAAAGCCACTCCAACACCACAGCATCAAGGACCAACCTCAAATCCGTCCAGACAAACACGGGATTCGGCAACTAAATATAAATGATATACGATATAAGCCCTGAAGAAGCGTGCTTATAATATACTCGTATTACTGGATGGGAAAGGGGGAGAAAATTGGATTGTTTCATGGGAGTGTGTACAAAGGGGTTCCAGACGCCTAAATCCATGACTGAAGCCATTAAAATGATCACATCAGTAACCCGGATATCACAGTATAGGGCCTCCTGCCCTTCACACTTGCCTCCGAAACCACATAATCACCAAAGAATTCGGAGAAATGGGAAATCTACCAAACGTTGGACAGTTAGTGGCGAGACGAGGACCAAGATCTTATGCAATGAGTTGGACAAAGACATTCTCACTGAATACTCATGACTTTCCTGGTTCATATTTACCTGCTGGGTACGACTAAGGTGGGTGTATGTTCATGATTAGCTGGTGAGTAAGGTGGACGGTCATAGTTAGCTGTGTAGGAGTAAGGCAGATAGATGTTCATTGTTAGCTGGGTACGAGCCCGGTGGATGTTCATAGTGAGCTGGTTATTACGAGTGAAGTGAGCTGTGCATGAATACGGTTTCTTTACATGGTTGGTTGGGTATGAGTAACGTAAATACTCAGTTGGGTATGAGTACGATAAACGTTCATAGGTTAGTCGGGTATGATTAAGGCAAATGTTCACGATTAGTTGTGAACGAGTAAGATGAGTAATCATCGCAAGCTAAGTAATAACAAGGAAGAAACACATTTAGCTGGGGAGGAGTAAAATAAGTGTTCACGGTTACTTGTATGTAATAATGACGTATTCATCGTTACCTGTGTCGTCCCACCCTTAATCTCTTTCTGGTACTCTACCCTCTCTCTAACAACTCCCTCTACTCCCCCCCCTTCCCCACTCTCTCTCTCTCTCTCTCCCTCTTTCTCTCTCTTAATTTTCTCCCCCATTAAACCTTCCTCATACGATGAAGATGTTATGAGCGCGACAAGAGGGCAAGAGATGGAAATATTACGACCATAAACTTTGAATGCGCAAACAGCTCCTGGGCGCAAGTCATAATCTAGGACAAATAAATACACACGGATAATTACACACACACACACACACACACACGTATCCTCTAAGATACACATACATTTGACGACTCACAAAAGCTTCAGGATGCACACAACGACCTTATCAAATCACACAAGAACATGACCTGGGACTCACAGAACCGTACAAATACATATATATTTTCGTCCAGGACATGTCGCAAAGCAAATACATCCTGCAAGACACGCAGACCCTCTAGGACACACACACACACACACACACACACACACACACATTCACATCCTCCAGGACACGTGGCAACACCCTCCAGCAACAGGCTTTCCTTACTCTTGGAACAGTCAAGGCGAAAATTAAAATTGTTCCCCTGGTTATTGTGATGGCCGGGGCTGCCAACTATTTTTCATAACGTCACCACCTGACCCCCAGGTCTGGAGGAGGGTTGGGAGACGACCGCCTGAGGAGGAGGGTGTGCGTGTGGGAGTTAGGGAATAAGCGCGAGACGAGGGTAGACATGAGACGTGAGAATGGGAGAGGAAGAGGTAGGGAGGGGGAAGAAAGAAGGGACAGGGGACCGGCTGGCTGGCTGCCTGGCTGGCACTGAATGCTAACAGGACCATAACATCAAAGTGAAGTAAGGGGCGTCCGGTGGGAATAAAGCGGAGGGGCGGCTCACCCCAGGGTAAGGGAGTGGGGCGGGGGGCTTGTTGATCTTCATGAGGAGTGATCGCCACGGAAATGACACCCAAGGTACACACGGGAGGGGAGGAGGAAGCCAGGCAGGCAGCACGAGACACGACACAGAGGGGAGAATTATGTGATGGCGTTGGATAATGCTAATATCGGCGTAGGCCGGTCTTAAGAGAGGCATTGTGGATATAAAGGGTGTGGAGGAATGGGCTTTTGTGCAGTGTGCTGCTTGGATGGAGGCAGTGTCGTCAGGCAATGGGTGTGTGGGTGTGGTGCTGGGCTGTACTGTCGTGGCGAGGCAACAGCGACACGGTGTTTTCTTGTGTGGTGGTATGGGGACAGAGTGACCATGCTCACGATACTGTGGCTGGCGCTTCAGTATGGTAATGTGTTTCATCATATGACTGTGATGGAATTACGGGATGGTGTGGTGGTGGTGGTGGTGGTGGTGGTGGTGAAGTTCGTAGGAAGACGAGATGTGGCGTGGTGTGGGAGTGGATAAAATAACCTTGTAAGGTAACGTGGGTACAAAAGTTGTGGTGGTGGGTGGTGCACGTTCCATCAGCATGGTGGCGGTGTGGTTAAGGGGTAAGCTGGATCTTATAGTGGCGTGGTGCTGTGAGAACAGCTACAAGAAAATGAGCCATACAACGCAAAGGCGATGAGAAATATACGTGGCCAGAAAGGTCTCCTTCGTAAAGCACACAGACTTCAACCCGTAAATCCATAACGAAGTTCCTTCCTTGCACAAAGAGACTAACTGGAGGAAGTCGAAAGAGCCATTTCATCCGACACCAAAGACGCCATTAGCTCATCCTACGCAATAAAACGCTTCTCTCAGGACTGGTTCGTTATTCCGTGGCTAACGACCTCGGTAATGAACTCCGAGGCACAATCATCCTCGCTCAAAACACACGCTGTATCCGCTCGATTCATCAACAAGTCAGGTTACAGACCGGTGCGTCACTGTGTTTAACAATCACAGGAAACTTTTAAGCAAAAACGAGAGTCAAAGACTTTAGTATCAATGGGCGCCTCCAGTCTCCAGCTGCGACCAGGGATCTCGATGGACGTCCCCAGCTGCGACCAGGAGGGCTCGATGGACAAGCAGCGATACCTGCCCATCCTCTCTCCAGCCACCACCCTTCGCCATGAGACGTCCCTTTAATTTCACTTATGTTTCCTCCTCCAGCGGCTTCAACCGGCACAGCTGTGGCTGGCATCGCCCACCAAGAGCAGCTTCAACCTCGTCCATCCTACGCCAACTCTTTTCTATTTTCTCTCAATCTTTTACCGTGTCTTACGTTCGGGTTACGTCAGCTGTCGGGAGCTTGGCTTCATCCCCACGCCTCGGTCTAAAATCACAGCGCCCTGTTGGCCTTTGATCAGTTAAGCTATCTGAGGCCGCGAGCCGTATGTCTAGACATAAAACTACAGACTGGCGGATAAGATACCTTCCCTACAGATTCCTTTATTTTTTATTTAAATGATGATTCACTGTTTATCACAAGATATTTGAATGATTTTGGAAATATATATTCTCTCTCAAACCAACGAACACGCTTGTTTTCGTGAAGAAAATCATGTGTTAAAAGGCAAGTTTTTAAGGCTTTCCACCCGTGTAACCTCAGCAAGGATAAAGGAATCATATACTTTTGCAATGTGGAATCAGGTGTGCATTTATGTCACGGGATTTCAGAGTCATAAACTTGTTCTGAATCATTAACTTGGCCCCCTGAACGATACCTAAGTATAGTACATTTCTTACACGGTGGATACATAAAAATCGAAGGGCATTTCAAATACACAAAGACGATGAACTGGTTACTGTAAAATCACCCAAGGAATGAAGGCAGTCAGTCATTTACATAAGTCAATGTATTTGCTCTCTGCTGAATGGAGTACTGCTGTGAGCTACCTTATTAAAGCAGAATACCACAGGGGATCCCTTTATCCTGAACTGCTGAGACAGACAGGCTAAAAACGGTAATAAATACGGCACTCATCAGACGCCGGAGATGCATATCATACACGTGGATAACACTGGAAGGCCCAGTGCCTCACCTGCACGCGAGAATAATCCCCAGCTGGAATGACACACTGGGATAAAACGTATAAACTAAATCCAGTAAAATAAAAAAAAAAAGAGATGACGACGACGTCGCTGGAAACGGAGAAAATAGCATAAATGTCAGGAGGGGTCAACGTCTGTTTGACCTCCCATCAGCAGATTGGTGTCTGAGAGAGAGAGAGAGAGAGAGAGAGAGAGAGAGAGAGAGAGAGAGAGAGAGAGACGTACGTCCAGAGATTACCAAAGGGCACAGGATAGCGTGTGGCACTCGCCACAGGAACGTCTAAAGTTACGAATAACGAGTTGCGTGTCAGTTACGCGTTGTCGAGTGTGTAGTGTGAGACGGAGAGGCTGTGCGTGTGTACTGGCTGCCAGCAGGAGTCCATGTGTGGGTGAGGCAGAAAGAAAGTACGGCAACCTGTGCCAAAGGAGCGAAAACCGACAGCAGCTGAAGTGCTGGCTCACTACGCACCCGTTACTAATCCTGCAGACACCGTGGCTGATGCTACCTACCAGAGGTAGACAGTACTTACGACGAGATTTTGCCAAATGGAAGGGCTAGCGCGTAGTGTTTACCGCAGGGAAGGTTAGTAAAAAAAAAATTGAGTCGTTAGTTACGTGTTATCAAGTGGTAGGTACGAGATGGAGAGACTGTATGCTTGTGGACTGAAAGCCTGCGGGGTATGTTTGGTCGAGGTTGAAAGAAAAGACAATAACGTTGGTTAAAAGAGTGACACTTGACAGCTACTAACGTTCTGGCTCGCTGCACAGCCATCCCTAACCCTCCTGATGTCAAGGCGGGTAGCACAGGCAATACAATACCCAGTGGCTGCTTACCACCTACGAGAGAGAGAGAGAGAGAGAGAGAGAGACGGGGGGGGGGGGAGAGGAACTGCAGCATCAAGCTTGGCAGGCAACCTCCCTCACCAGGGATATTAGGTGACAGGCCGGGAAGCGGGGGTAGAGTATAGCCCCCGACACCTTCACAAGAACAACATAGCTGTGGTGGTGGGCCGTTATGCTGACTTTCAAAGCTGGGACATTCCATCTGAACAATCGCCCACTTTTATCGGAAAAGTCCATCTTTCTCGGCACCACATTTTCGCCGCCATCTTGGACTGATAAGTCAATCCAATATAGTGCTGACGACGTAAGATCATAATGTGACAACGAGTAAACCTTGCTAAACCACACTCACCACTCATGTGAATTCAATTACTAATATCATACTCGGTATCAACAAGTCTGAGGACCTCGATGTACCAGCTAAGACTTGGAGAGACACGCCAGGGTTCTGGAAGAATAACATGCTAAGGCTCTGAGGAGGAAACACTTTAAGATTTAAAGCCTTCTTCCTCCTCCTTCCTCTGCGTGCGTTTTTGTTCCACACAGTCAAGACAACAGCACAGAGACTACACAGCCAACTTAACAACGTCTGTGTAGATATCGAGCACATGGGCCTTGTTTTACAATACCTGTTTTCTTTTTCAAATGAACCAGATGGGCCTTGTTTTATATTACCTTTTCATCAATCAACCAGATTGGCCTTATTTTACATTACACCTAATAAAGGACAAAACAATACACGTGTCGTTTATCGAGTTTGTGGCTTGAAAGAAGCCATTGCTTACGAAAGTATAGGTGTCTGTACAGGGGTCATACATGCTCCATGTCTATTTCCAACTTTGTAACAATGGAGTTTATACCTAGAAGAATTGGGTTCTTTTTCTAACCCCCTCTGTTACGTTTTACACTCGACTGCTTTCGGTGAGATATATTAACGGGCCTGTCTGTAGAAGCAGCCCATGGGACAGTACGGCTACTACAACTAGACTTATCAAGCATTGGAGGAACATTAAATTCACTCCTGAAATCTTCAGTGTGAAAATTCTTGGGCTCAGGACATTCAGATTCTCTTTTTTGTTGCAAATGCACCTACAAGGTACTTCATATTCTAACACGTATTTCACTGCATACTGCCCTTCCTCCTCCATGTTGTTTACTGTTATATTTTACACATTCCTTGTAATGGTGTGGAGATGTACCTCAACCTGATCTGGGACCTTACCATACGTATACCACAAGATAGTTTCGGAGGTCTTCTAAACCCCTAAGCAAGGTCAGAAACCTAACCTTACGTATATTCTAGGATGGTTTCGGAGGTCTTCCGACCCCAGCAGCTTCAGATGGTTTCAGATGTCTTTTATCCCTATAACTCAGTCTGGGACCCTACCGTATCTTGCTTATACCTTATCATGGCTCTGGTGGTCTTCTACCCTTACGGTCCGTTCCAAGACCAAACTGTCGTGCTGCTTCTCTGCTCAGCCAGGCCTTTTTTGGAGGCCGTGGCCCGCAGACCTATGCAGCCACGACATCCTGGCTGGTCTTATAGAGTTTGTGGGTACTTGTCGAAGGCTTGATCGTGTCAGAGGCAGTTCTACTCATCTTTCGTTTGCCTATCCTCAGATGTGACACATCAAGATTCTGTAGCATTTCTGTTTTGCGTGTCCGACATTTCCTCCCTCAGGGGAATAAAGTTTGATTAAATTTGTACAGTTTTAACAGCTAGTTTCACTAGGCATTGACACATGTCATGACTTAAACAGACGACGTCAGTTAGCTTAAGGTTTAGGCCCATGTTAATGTTTCTATCAATATACTTAGGAACCGTCCCTTCACACGGAAATGCACGTCGCTGCTTGAACCTCGAGTAACTTGTAGTCTGAGTGCAATTCATCACAGACACAGGCGGTGTGTGTGTGTTAATCCATCACATCTGTGAATATGAAGTTCACAACATCTGATTCTTTGTTCAAGCAAGATCTTTCTGCGACTTGCATGTTTTGGAGTTAGACTGTTCAAAAACAGGCTGAATCTACATTTCCAGGCCTTCTGCTTTCCCTCCTCCGCTTCCCGTCATCATCATCGACCCTCCCTCCCTCCCACCAACCCCCTGCCTGTCGACCCACATCTGTCTGTCTGTCTGCCTGCCTGTCTCCCTCTCTTCGACTCACCACCTCCCACCCCCTTCCCCGTCCCACGACCTCAGTGCCGACAGTTTCACCGAAGAACCCTGAACTGTAGCAGACATCCTAGTTACATTCACCTGGCGCCCCACCTCCCACCACCGCATCACGATCCTCACGCTCATAATCTGACTTCGTAGCCACCCTCACCTGGGTCGTATACCCAACTCTTTTGACAATGCTCCCTGTGTCGTATCACCCACCACCCGTATAACTCACTCCTCGCGCTATGCTCCCTGGGTCGTACAACCCACCCCTCCTCCCACTATACTCCCTGGGTCGTACAATTCATTCCTCCTACACCCTGAGTGTCGCACAACCCACGATCTCAAACTATCCTCCGCTGGGTCGAACGACCTAATCCTCTTACGACCCCCCCCCTCCCGCCCCACCACGAGTCGTGCCCCGACCCCAGATGCACTCCCCAGGCGTGACATTCACGTCTCGGGGGACCACCGCATGACCTTAAGGTCCAATAAGAGGATAATGGCAAATGACACAATTACCTGAAAGAAAAACAGATGATCTGCCACCAGAACAACCATCCCTTCTCCATCCCCAAACAAACCTCACGACCATACATCATCCCATACAAGCTATCGTCCAATTTTTCTTTTCTGGTGCAACGACGATTCAGTTTTACGACACAAAGAGAGCAACAGTCATTCTGACACAGTCCCAATAAACCGATCACACCGGTAGTTAAAAGTTTAGTGGCACGAGGAGAATGGTGAAGTTCAGAGTCTCTCCCCACTATCTCCAACACTCCCCAGCCCCGCCCTTTACCTCCTCCTCCTCCTCCTCCTCTCTCTGGCTGACCCGATCGCCCACACGCGCGTGACCTCTGACCCCCCCCCCTCCCCAACCTGGTTACCACCGAACGTGAAGGGTCACTCTCACACCACCTTGCCTGACCTCTCCCTCTCCAGCGGGTCAAAAGTGGATGCAGGGGAGGCATCCTCTCCTCTCCTGCAACAGTAACGAGGAACCACTCGCGCCCTTCCCTCGACTCCACGACTCGTGGCCATGCTGGGGCTATTGAGGGAGAACGCAGCTCACGATCAGCCCCCAGGGGGGGCCAGGGGGTAGGCGTGCATGACATTTATATGACAGTGCGCTCGAACGCCTGCCTCTGCACCTTCTCCTGACCTTTTGTTTGATCAGGCGAGGGGCGCTCGGCGAGGTCGGAACCTGCACGCGCGTGAATCCGCACACGGCGACCAGGTGCTCCACTAGCCTCTTACTCCGGGCTACTCCGCATTTCTCTGCTTGCCTTCGCGCACATACTTACCACTCCATCTTTCTTTACCAAACACTTTGTTGCACACAGACACACACACACACACATACAGTATACAGATGATGGATGAATGGAATGAGCTGAATAAGGGCCGAGTAAATGCGGCCAGCATTTGGAAAGTTAAAAAATCGTATGATAATAGAGAAGGGTCAAGTAACTGGGCCCCACGAGGGTAAAACTCACTCCCCTTACATTACAAATAGGGAATTACACACACAAGCACACACACACAGACACACACACACACACACAGGTAGTAGGAAGCAGGCAACCATCGATCATCGAAACGTTTTAACCCAAGATCCCACGCCAGGCTTGGACCACGTGAATCTTAAAGCTCACATACACTAATGGTGATAAACAATATATAAAAAAAATCCCTAAGCAATGTACAGTCCTTGCCTGTGAAAATGACTTCTGCCTTCGCCTACTTTCTGATATATTCCTAATGCTAAGTTCTTCCAGCTCGGCAATCATTACTCAAATGACAGAGCTGAGTTCACCTTCCCCGATACACGATCAAAACTGATTTATAACCCGTTCTCTCCAGGTGTTCAGCGTCCCTGAAATAATACCTTCCCTCCTGTCTACCTTCTCTCGCGTCAAATATTCTTAGTACGCAAATTCGACTGGTGTAAGAAAGGTCAAACATGCATCAGGGCTGCTTTTTTACGCCGCAAATGAAAACATGACGCAAGTTAACCTCGGGTGAATCTTACTTCCCTAAACCTCCCCTACTTAGAGTCACCTCGGGTGAATCTTACTTCCCTAAACCTCCCCTACTTAAGAGTCACCCGTTTACTGGCACTCTATTACCCACCGAACACCTGAGTCTACTTCCTGGGCCTTGCCAATCGTGTTCTCGCTAACATTTCCTTCCGCGTCTCCCGTCCGGGCGTCCCTCTCCCGGTAAATACCACCGCTCCGGTGCCGTTCCTACCCACTGGAGTGCCAGGGCGTCACTCCCCAGAGATGACGTTTTTAACTGGCACCGTCGCTGCCATCCCTTTACTCCCGCGACAGCCGCCTCTTCCCACCACCCGTAACGATGGTTCGATACCATCACGAAGTGCGACCTCTTCTCTCCTTTCCACTTTTTCCCCCTTACGCGTGTTCAACGCCCAACCAGGTGTGATTACAATTCCAACACTCGGATTACGAATTCTTTTACTTAATACTTTTTCTACCAAATCAATACCAAGTTAATAACAACAGACGTAATAATCATCTCCAGGAACCAACCTTGGATCACGCGTGTGTATCACAGTCGTTTTTTTATAACACGACAAATAAACGTAATTCTGTCCTGCAGTCTCGTTTTACGATACGTCCAAACACACTTTTATGTACCCCCACGGCGACTTTAAGGGGAGGGAATTAGCCGTATTAAGGTTTTCACAGAACCTACGCCAGGTAGCAGCTCCTTTGTCAACCGCCCAGAACTCACTGCAACGCTACACCCACCTAACTCCATTTCCTTCCAGACCCTGAGACTATCTCTTAGCTACACCCACCTAACTCCATTTTTTCTTCCAGACCCTGAGACTATCTCTTAGCTACACCCACCTAACTCCATTTTCTTCCAGACCCTGAGACTATCTCTTAGCTACACCCACCTAACTCCATTTCCTTCAAGACCCTGAGACTATCTCTTAGTCAGCAATATTTCAAGGTAATGCAGCTCACACACGTCTGATGACGATCGTTTCTCGTGAAAAAAAGAGAAAAAAAAATCCATTCGACTATTTGAAGCTTCAGTCAAACCAACTCACTCAGTGTACATAATCTTCTTTCCCTCGCCTCTTTCTTGCCGTCTCCTCACTCGCGTCAACACCACCTCCAGCATCCACAAGCCTTGCAGCCAGAGCTTTTCTCGTCATCTGTTTCCTTCCAGAGAGCCAAGTCAGCCTCCTGGCCCACCTCACAACCGGCCATGCCTTCAGTAATGATGGGGTATGAATCACACGTTATTCTGGAAGCGCCCTCGAAGCTCTCCATTTCGGCGCCTTACTCGCACGAGCACTCAAGGCTTACTGATGGTCGTGAAGCTGACGACCTTATCTGTATCAAAAGTAACAACCAAACAAAAACAGGTCAAAGAAAATTGAGGTCACGAAATACACATAGCCATTTCAAACCTAATGAAACTATTTCTAACACATGTGATCTCATCTATCTTAAGGTCAAATAACCTTCAATTATGTCTCTCTCTTAAAACTAATGAATGACAACTTTCTGTAGTCTATCCTTGGGTAAAAACCAAAAACTGATATAATCAAATTTCGAGACCAATATTCACCAAATATGGTTAATTTTCTTCTCTGTGAACTTGGTAAGCAGTCGCAAACGCTCTCTTAGTTTCTGAGAGAAATTCAGAGTTGAAGAAATGTTTTTACAAACAAATAACAGTGCAACATACAAACGTAACATGCTGTTTCTGTCATTTGTCCTAGGACTATACTCCTGGCACTGAACACTATAAATGGCAAGTAAAAAAAATACTACACACAGTCTGTGCTGTATGGCCTAATTAAAAATTCACGCACCCATAACAAGTGACTGACAACCCTATACATACCACTTCTCCCATCTTGTACTGTAAAGGAACAGCGTGTGAATTTTTCAACCTGTCTCGATAACAACACTACATTAATTACCGACTGCCACAGGACTCGGGGAGAAGACCCGTGCCTCCCGGGCACGACGGTCAGTCCAGCGTGGGAGTGACAGCAACGGTGTCATCAATTATATGGACTCTGCTCTGATCTGCGTAGGAGGCGGGATCACACCCTTGCAACGCCACAGGCCGTATTGCTTGTATCTAATTTTTACCTAAAACTTAACTGGAATAAAAAAACTTCAGATTTAAGGGATGTAAAGGGAAAAAAAAACCATAAGATTTAAGGAAGGTAAGACATTTTCTCCTGTCGTTTCCCATCAAACCCTCAGATTCAAGGGTAGGACGACTGTCTCCCCTGTCGTCTCCTACCAACACGGCAGATTTAAGGAAAGAACGACCCTACCTCCTATCGTCTCCGATCCTGACGACTTTTCGTCAGACGCTCATCTTGTATCCTCTCCTTCGAACGGTATCGCACCACTGCTCTACCTTAACTCCCGTTGCCTCTTCACCGTTAACCACCACTTTCCCCTTAAAACCCTTATGCGCCATTCATCCGACCAACTGTAACTAACTCCTTGAGAGCACGACAGCGCGGCCCATGAGCACGACAGCGCGGCCCTTTCAGCACGATATTACGACCCTCGAGCGTGATGGCAAGACCCTCGGGTATGACGGCCTGACATCTGACATAAGCCTCAAGGTCACACAGTTCACAGTGTTGCTACCGCTGTATCCGGGACATTCTGCCTTGTGCTGTACTCCTGCATGTAACCACCTCGACACGGGCCGAGAGGCCAGACCTAATATTTCCCAATCGTGTTTCACGACGCACTTACCACCGCCTCCGGTGTACCATGCTGAGCGAGAGCTTTCCAAGCTTTCTCATTTTCCCCCAGTCGTCAACTAAGCTATTTGGCAAATCTATATGTTAACAATCCTGTAAAAAAAAAAAAGCCTCATTGGAGGTAAAACGCATGCCTACGACCTAATATCCATTACTACGAGTGCAATCACACGAATCTATTCTTAACTAGCTTCTTAGATCGAAATGATCGCAGCCTCTGATAATTTTGAATACCTGTATTACATCACCTCTTTTCTACCCTTAAATACTAATGATTCGTTTAGGATTTCCTTCTCTGGCCGGGAATCATCATGGCAGCTGGTACTCCCTCTCCATTCTGTGTATGTACTTTCCTCAACTCGGGTGACCAAAACTGAACACGTTATTCAAGATTGGGAATCACCAGTGACTTGTAAGGAGTGAGGACAATTTCCCGAGGCTTAAATTCGAAAGGCCTTTCCATGAACCCAAGAATTTTGTTTGCCCCTTTTTCCTGCTTCTGCGTACTGCTTGCTCGGCTTGGCTTTTCGAAAGTATTACTGTACTGATCAGTGATCTTTCACAGGCTATGTCCATATCGTCTTCGTTACCGATACCATCCCAGGTTTGCCTGCCAAAGATCGTGAGTGCACGAGAAAAAGTAATCATCATCAGCATTAGCTCTTTAGTCTTAACAGTGCCGCCATATCTTATTTTTCTTACTATCAGGACTTTACCTCCTCGTCTCCTAGGCTGGCGTGGCTGTTCTGTTACTGTCGCGCAAGCACCATCGCGCATAATCATACATGGGTGGTGGACGCAGGTTTCACTACAGTCACCTCTCAGAGTCTGATCTCATAACCCTCCCCCCCGTCCCTCTTTCCTACGACTTGGTGTTGCAATCGCTCCGCGCCGATCGGGTTGCAGCTGTCGTCCGACCACTTGGAGATTTCGCTCGTATCTCGCGAGGGGTCGCGAGGCACCGTCAACAAACGAGGTCTTCCTATCTCGGTTCCTGTTTCGTCTGCTGATATGAAGTTTGTCTTTCGTCGGCACTCGATACGGGCGGCCGAGGAGTAGGAGGAGGTGGGGGTGGGTGAGAAGGGGGCAAGGAAACGAAGGGGGTTGGAATAAGTACCCGAAGTCTTCCCCCCCCGCCTCCTCCCCAACCCTCCCCTAAACGAAAGACAGAGCGACGCGACGTTTACGACCGGGTTGTTACGATTTTATTCCCCTGACGCTGCCTCTCTTGAGATTCGAACGTGGTGGGGATTTTCACAGAAACTCGAGTGTCTCGTCTTTTCGCCTGTGCTCTCTGCAGGAGAATGGTACGCTGTACACACCAAGGTCGTGCTTTATCAAAAGGTTTTCAGACTTCAGAATATGCACGAGTATAGAAGTACAATTCATTTCCTCCGATCACTCCCGAAATTTAAATAAGGTGGACCTACGCAGCAGCGTCTTCAGCATGGGATGAACCAAGCAGCTCACAGAGCCACTGGCAGATACTCCTTCTCCTATATATAATATGACCT
>JAUUDW010148117.1:0-15027 GCA_032361385.1 Panulirus guttatus | reverse complement strand
TTCTCTATCGAAGACTCCTCACAATTCTCGTATCTCCTTTGAGGGTTCTGTAATTCCGCCTCTCGAGTCGATGTACATACTTGGTATTACTGTAACACCCACTCTTTCTGGGAAACCCCACATTATGGGAATAGCTAAATCTGCCTCTAAGAAATCGTAACTTTTTCTCGTCTGAAGAGTTGCTCCGTCTATGCAAGAGATTGATTTGTCCTTGTATGGAGTGCTGCTCTCATATTTGGGGTGGTTCTAGCTCTGTATCCTTATTTGACAGAGTTGAGTCGAAAGTGGTCCGACTTATAAACTGTCCCAGGCTAGCTTCCAAACATGACCCCATTGCCTTACGCTGCAATGTTGGTTCACTGTCCCTTTTCTATAGGTATTACTTTGGCTTTTGCTCGCGAGAGCTGGCTGCTTGTGTGCCCCCGTTACTAGCTAGACCAAGCAATACTCGGCAAGCTGCTGCGTCACATGATCATTGTGTGGCCATTGGCTTCTCTCCCTACACGTCGAAGCTTTGGAACTCTCTACCTTCTTCTGTCTCTCTCAATACCTATGACCTGGCTCATTTCAAAAGACAGGTCTTTCACTTTCTCAAAAACTCGTATATAATCTCCGTTTTTTCTTCCGGTTTCCTAATTCTTTCTATTTTTCAATTATGGTCTAGCCTTGATGTGGACTTTTGTCCGTGATTGGAGCCTTCAGCAAAAAAAGAAATGTCAAAGAGATACCGGGTGAAGATACATTGGACAGAGGTGCATCCTTGTTGGCTTCTTATGTAGTGTCTTTTGGTTATGGTGGTGGTGGGCTGGGAGTCAGCCACCCAAGACCGATCGAGGACTGGTGAGGCCGTGTTCTTGTGCAGGTGTCGTCTAGGTCTAGTTCTTGTGGCTTATGCATGTTACCTGAGGAGACTTTTAATGCTCTCTCTTGGTCTGTAGTTTGGATGCTGATGATATATTTTCTTTCGCAGATGTACACGGCTTCTGTGACACACAGCAGAGTTTGATCGATGTCGAACTTTATTACTCTGGTGTTTGTGGAGAGATGTTATCGATTTGGGAAGGTGTTGTGACGTTCTCTCTTGTTTCCTCTTTTATTGATCTCGTTCACTAATTGATGTTGTTGTATAAGTGATGCAAGCCATAGAATATGAGGTTTTGCTGGTCATACCAACGTAACTGCACAACTCAAAAGTTTATAGCCTTCAACAGGACACGAGCGTTGATAAATTGTGTCACTGATCTGGGTCATGTTATACTTGATAACTAGGTTGCTCACTTGGTTTTTAGAGAATATGATGAGGTTCTGCTTGTCTTCTGCTGTTTGACATGAGGTATTTCTCCTTATCATATCCTCCTGAACTCTCGTCTACATGGAATTCAGGGGTTATACTGTTCTTTAAGAACATTTATGCGAGTGATGCCTGAGTGTTGTTTGTGTTTGCGTTAATGTTTAGCTTGCTGGAACTTTCATAGTTCATTGGAAATTGATGTGTTTGAGAATACATTGCTTATATGGATATGTTATAATCTTTGAACTTCATGATGGAGGAGGTCCCAAGAAAAAGTGTTCTGTAGGCGTTTTTTAAGGTACGTCCTGACTATGCAGTTTTTGTCTGTGTGAGCAATGACGTTAATACTTTCGGCACCTCCCCAGGCCTGCGGGCTTGCGGTACACACTTTTTACATATTTGCAACTGTGAACTTCGATATCACCGTCTAGGAAGGGAATCCTGTTTTTCACTCTCATTCTATAAGTGCATTTAAATACTAGTGATTCTTCCTGGGCTTGCTTTAAGTGTTTTAGGTGATTCTTTTTCCTGGATACTGGAAAGATGAAATAGAGATGACAATGATAGATACTGGATCGATGACTTAAATCCAGTTCATCCTCAAGAATATCCTCATGCACCCTTACCCGACTTCCCCCTCGGATATCTCGTACCTCAGATCGTTATGCTAATAATATTTTGTGGTAGTTTATATCCATAGAATGGAACAAGGCAGAGTTCTTCCTGGCTATGCACTCCATCTTTAGCATGCCGGAAGAGATCACTTAGATATGCTAGGTAGTCTGGAAAAATATCTAGGATTAGGACATTTTGTTGTCGAGATTTTTGCTGTGACAATATTTCTTGACGTTAGGACAGTACTTGATTTTGTTCGAACACCAATGCAGTGGGAGATTAGACTTGGCATAGTCTTTCAGATTCGTAGGATTGTGATAACGGTACACTAATGATTGCATTAACTTGCTATCTCCTGCTGCTTCACCATCCAAAGGGAGACTCAAACGATCTTTGGCAGCTTTTAAGTCTGGCGCAGACTTTTCTTCCATGGTCATGAATTCTAGCTGGCATCCTCTTTTAGAAGAGGCCAGCCAGACTCATTATCATTATATACCTGCTGAGGTGTGTAGCCACTAGCTTCGATAATCTTTTTTAAGTCTACGGAATATTCCTTTGCAAGAGAAATGTCAGCTCTTGCAGCTCCCTCACTCATCCTGATGTTGTGCAGCCCATTATACTTTATGAATCTTTAACATCACCCACTGCAAGCACCAAGAGCTTTTAACTGCAAACCTTTTCCTTGTTTATTCTTCATATCCTGAAGCAATGATCCCGCCTCCTCTTGAATCATTTGGGTGTTGAGCGCAGCACCATATTATGGGTCTGATCCTTATTCTAGACATTCTATGGTTTCCATCAATTTACTTCCATGCAATGATAACTTGGTTGCACCTGAAAATGTATTAAACTTCGAGCTTAAAAGAGACATAACAATCAGGCAAAATCATAGTCTGAAAAATGAAAGGTTTAGAAAAATGCAGAGTACATAGGATCAGTGCTCGTTAGCCAAAAAAGGGAGAGTGCAGAAATAGCCAGAGACAGGAAGGATAACGAATCAACACCGTAGGATTTAAAAGGATTTAGATTTAAAAGGATTTAGATTTAGAAGGATTGAGATTTAGAACATTATAAATGCTAGTTGGACAAAAGGGTATAGAAGTAAATCTCTAATTATTTTGGACTGAAGAACTTCGTATTCCAGACATTAGGAAAATGGCGAAGAAAAACAAATGCTAATAAAAGATTGCTAAAGGGTGCAGAAATGCCGAACGCAGTTCCTGTAGTCAAAGAAAGCAAGAAAATGTATGGGTAAATCAATGCAAAAGAGTTATAGTTACACTCCATTCGGAGTCTTCTAACCAGGAGGTCCTTAAGAAGGTTGAAAAACGTTATATAAGATGGAATTAAGGTGGACATTCATCAAAGGTAACAGAACAAAGGAAGAGATGAAAAATGGAAAATTGTACTCTCAAAAGGTGACATTTGCTAAACATTAAATGAGGCAAGAGGACGGAAAAGCCCCATCATAATGAGGTCAAGAATGTTAAGTGTTGGAAAGGTCTGGCTGAAAGCAATGTATACGACTACAGATGGACCAGCATTAGGCAGTACAGAGCTAGAATTCAAGTACCGAATTAGGCAAAATGAACCTGATATTTTTGGTGTCAGGGAGAAAAGAATTTACCAAAGAAGTAAGATCCCGCTTCTCTTACCAGAGGGAAAGATGATAGGAAGGAGGGGTACAGAAAACAAAGGAGGAGGATGATTGGTTGCCTTAATAGAAACAACTTTAAGTTTCAGGAAATTCCAGAAGGTCTGTTCAAACAATACATAATGGGACGAGAAATGCATGCTGGTACTGATATCTGATTCTTCAAAAGATTTAATGGACCGAGGCAAGTACAGAGTTATTTCAGTGAGGGAGCTGTTGGGATGGTACATGAAGCAGAAAAACACATTTCCCAGAAATGGCATAGTATTACTAATAGGAGACTTCGATTACAAAGAGAGCGACTAGGTTAATTAGGATTCTCATGGAAACAGAATCCTAGAGACACAAGTTTCTTCAGTGTAGACAGAAGAATTTTTCAAACCAGAATCTTACTGAATACTCGAGGATCAAATAAAGTGACACACCACAACCATTAGATCTTTATGCTGACATATAGTAGCAAGGCTATTGAGAATGTCATACATGTAATACTGAAGAAAGCGATCATGTAATGCTAGAGTTTGATTATTTGGTAAATGAGGATGTAAAAAGTAAAGCGATAAAACCTACTTCACGGATATAGTTTTCGAGATCATACAGAAGCCAACAAATTGTATTGTAACATGAATCGGGAAACTGAACTAAGTAACCAGGAACCAGGGCTATGTGAAAAAAGTTTTGTTAAATTTATAAGATTGGAGTAAGCATTGGTAACATTAGCCTCAAATACAGAGACAAGGTTGAAAAAAGGTGTAGATAGATGTCAAAAAGCGAAGGAGCTTAGCGATGTACTGTGACGAAGAATCGCCCGACATCCTAGCCAGCCGGAAAACATTTGAAAAGTATGGGAGAAGATGAAACGAGTATAGCAAGACAAGAAACTGGGAACGAAGAAACTTGGAAAAGAATCCTGTGGACATGGCATGAAACAATCCAAACTTTCCAGCAATATTTCAGGAGTGAACTGTCATTTGAATTGCAACCAATAACGGTAAGGGATTCAGACGAAAAGTTTTCAAGGATGATGTAAGGAAATGCTAGGATATGAATGGCAAGCTCAAAAGTGTTTTCATAGCGGAAGATACATAGCCCCAACACCAATGAGATGGGTTAGGAAGGAGGTCTACGATTGCACTAAGATATCTAAGAAAAGTAAACTAATGGGCCTGGGCCCATTTAAGGCTCATGATCTTGATGATATTTGTCCATGTGTACTGTAGACGTGTGCAGATACATATGACAGACCACTTGAAATGTTTAAGATGACTTTGGAGAATGGCAGAGCGACCAAGGGAATGGAAAAATGGAACTGGAAGGATGCGTTGAACTACCTGTCTCCTTTACAAGCGTAGTCTGGAGGGTACTGGAGGAGATATTGAGAAAGGAATGTCTGTTTTTGGAGTGCCAGAAAGCATTTGACATTACACCAGATAGGAGGTTGGTAAAGAAGCCGGACATTGAGGCAGGAATAAAGAGGAGACCACTTCGATGGAGAGAAGAGAATCTTTAAGGAATGAAACAAGGGACGAATATCAACGGAATTGAGACACTGGTAGCGTGCCACAGTGGTCTGTGCTAGGAGCCATTTCTCTTCATGATCCTTATTAATGATTTACCAGAATGACTGTACTCCTTCCTCAATATGTTTGCAGGTGATGCCAGAGTCATGGAGAAAGTGGAAAGTGAAGAAAGCTGAATCAGCCTGCAAGGGAACCTGAACCAATTCTAAAGTTGGTCTGATGCATGGCTGATGAAGGTTAAACCGAGTAAATGTAAAGAAGTGGGGGATTGGACACAGAGAGAGGTTTCGTTATGGACATCATTTAGCTAGAGATAAGGTAGAAGGATTGTGTTTGTCAGACTTGCTAGTAACATTGTTCCTTGCCTGTCGTCAGTACCCCACATAAGAACAATGAAGGTGGCAAAAATCTGATTAGCGTTTAGTAAAGGGAAGAAGATATTTTCATCAAACTGTTAACATCCTATATCAGGCTAAACGAGAGTATGCTTCTCAAGTCTGGTCACCGCTTTTAAAGATAGACGTGAGGACATGAAGAACGTCCTGAGGAGGACAACAAACACGGTGACATAATCTCAAGACCTGAGCTACATGAAAGGTTACAGGTCTAAAATTTGTCCACAATGGAAAAAAAGGGAAGAAAGATAGTGGTGACATAATCACGTCCTTCAACCCTGGTAATTCAGGAACCTTCATCTCGCACGTCCTCACCCTCACCGAAGATGTACCCTCATCACCAGCAATATTCCTCTCTTCCTGCAACTGTTGTGCTACTTCTATCTGCTCTCTCATTAATCCTTGCCGTTCAGCTCGCTCATCACGTTCTCTCATTTGTTCTTTCTCAGTGAAGTTTAAACCAAAGATTTTCCTTAACTGAACTAATATGATAAGATCTGTAATGTCCTCCGCCTGCCCTACGTGTAAAGAAGCAAAGAGAAAACGAGCAGAGTGGTTGCGGCAGGTAATTAATTGATAAGCAATTTTGTATCACTTGCACTTCATATCAACAAAGCAGTTTAGTTCAACCAATTAACGAAAGAAGAAATATATACAATAACAAGCTACTGACAGCGTACGATTAACAAAAAAATACGGTAAGCTAATTAGACAATTCTAACCCACGCCTTGTCCTACTCAGACTAAGTCAGCTACCTAACACTGCACAGGTTTCACAGGTTAACGGCAACTTGGGCTAGTCGGTAGTTCAGACCGACTCTAGACAACACTGATTCACATACTCTAGACTGACCCTCAGGGATATTAAAACCTTTTGATGTGACTTGAATTAGGGCGACGTAAGTACTTCATTGCTCCCAGCTGTCTGTTGGGGACTTCACGCATTCTTTACATGCACATGACTCTTGTTTGTCCACAGGCGACCACGCCTGGTTGCCACACACAGCAAAGCATCCTTGAGAGAACACAAGTTTTCCACACACACTGGGCTGCCTCCCGGAGAACACAAGGTTTCTACGCACACTGGGCGGTCTCCCGGAGAACACTAGGTGTCCAGACACTTGCTGGCCAAGGGAGGACACCAGGTCTCCAAACACACCTCGGTAGTTAAAAAGAAAATCATCCCAAAGCTGCTCTTTGGTGTGCCCCATATCTCCTTCCTCTGTGATATTGCAAACTTAAACATTCGTAGGTAACCAGACAACTACAACCGATAATAACACATAATCCAGTATAGATAGCAAACCATGATAGCATTTATGGACTCATAATCTTTAACATAATGCTACAAGTATAAGACAATTTATTACAATATTGTAGGCAAGGATGCCCAGCAGGCGAACAAAATCTCCAGACTCAGGCTAGTGTTGTAGCCAACCATATTATGCTTGCCTCCCTGTGCCACAACAGCGAGAGAAATACGAGGGAGCACGACCACCCTGCTGCTTGAATCCTGTCTTAATCTACTGCTCTAAGTATATCATGTGCTCTGCTTTCGCTCCAACTCCTCCTCCACTATGCACCTACAGTTTACTCATCAAAAATGCATGTAACTTTCCTATGTTCCTCCTGAGTCAATCACCTGCCTACTCGCGACTCCCACCTATTTACCTACTCACAGCTCTGTACCAGAGACATTAATATACTTTTTTCCTTTTACTACGTCTTATTATTGCTACGTTGCAACGAAATCATGGATTAAAATGCAAGAGCTAGATGTCTGATCAACTTAATACAGCGGTGGTAGTTTTAATCGTGTACTGAAAAATCGTTCAGGTGTTGCCCATCCTTCGTCCAGGATACTTTATCACACGACTCACCAGAACACAGTCAGCCACGACAAGGGCGGCTAGGACAAGAATTTGGCTTGTTGTTCAGGACTTGGGGGTCCAGGGACACGTGTCTAGGGCCCAGATGGCTTGACGAGGAGCAAGTGTACCCAAGAGGTGAATTTCTAGGGCTATAGGTAGCAGGTAGAAGGCTTAATGGACATGGATGGAATAGTTTGAACTTTGTTTCTATGTACAAAAGCGACCAAGAACTCGGATGGCCAAAGCGCGGGTGACCAGGACACGCATAGCCAGGATATATGCGGCCAGGACATGGGGGACCAGGTCATAAGAGGCAAAGGCACTATCACCACCACATAAGTGTGTAGGACACAGATGGCCAGAACATCGGAGGCTAGTATGTGGGTAGCCTTAATATTAAATGGGTGGCCAGAACACGGGTAGTTAAGACATAACTGGTTGCGGACACATGTAACCGAGGAAATAGATGGTTAGTGACAAGGGTATCCAGGACACAGGTGGTCAGGTGCCACAGTTGACCGGGGACGGAGATGGCCTGGTACAGGGGTGGCCGGAGACACAGATGACAGGGGACACATGCTGCTGGAGGACGGGTGGTCGGGGACACAGGTGGTTAGGGATACACATTTGGCTAAGAACACGGGTAATGGGGGACACGGGAGGCTGGGAACACTGAGGGCTGGGGGACTAGGTGGATTAAGACAGAGGTGACCGGGGACACACAGATGGCTGGCGACGAGGGTGGCTGGGGACACGTGAGGTCAGGAGTCCAATGGCCGGAAACAGAAGTGGCAAGGGACTGAAGTAACTAGAACACAGGTGGCCACGTGCAAAGATGGCCACGGACAAAGGTACCCAGGCGGCTGTGGACACAGATAACTCGGCCGGAAAGCGGGTGACCAATACCCAGGTGGATAGAGACGCGGGCAGTCAGGACAAACGTGGCCGGACGTGGGTAATCAGCACCCAGGTGGCCTGAGACGCGGATGGCCATGACACATGTGGCTGGGATAAGTATGACAGACACAAATATAGCCAGGTTGAAGACACAGATATAAGATAAAAGAATCATTATGTCGATGACTGCAATTTACACAAAAGCAGTGAAAATGAGATGATCAGCTGTAGTATGAATTTTGTGAAGCTACATAAGGTTAATGAGAATATAGACTTTGGTGTAATTACTCTGATAACCTAAAGCCAAATAAGCAGAACGTAGGAGCAGCATGAAATGACAAAAAAAAAATCAAAGCTTCATAAGTGGGGTACACAAATTCAAGGCTAAATGGAAAGAATTCTTAATTCGTGCAATTCATTGGTGCATCTCTACTTAGAATATTTTGCAAAATCATAGTGACTCTACATGAGAAAAGGGGTAGACAGAATAAGGATGATATAGCAGCGCCCGACCGACAAACAAAGGAAAAAAAAAGGAAGTAAAACAGCAACAGACCACTGGGTCCCTTCAAGGCTGTTTGTTATAGCGGCAGAGTTATGAAAATCATAGATCAGTGGGGTAAGAGTAGAAATAAGTACATATGAAAAAGTAGACAAGTATTATAAACTTGTCATATAGCTAAGGAGGCGCAAATAATGTCACTCATGGATATTCTAAATCGAAATGTTTATCATGTCTATTCTTAAATGTATCTATGGTACTTCTTCCAACCACTCTAACTGGTGAATCATTCCATATGTAAATAATGCTCTTGAAAAGAAAAGTATTCAGCATCACTCGGGGTTAACCATTTGCCCACGAGTTAAAATTTTTACCATTACTGCGAGGGAAATCAGACGAATCAATTTCTGCGTAAGTCGTTAGCTCGAAATTATCGAAGCCTTTGATAATTTTGAATACTTTTATGAGACCAGCCCTTAAAATTCTCTTTCATGTGATTCTTGGATTTGAGAGAAATCTTATGAGAGCCGTCTAGAAACCTTAAGCTTAGTTTAGAAAAGAGAAGGTCAAAAGCGATTTGATACAGGTATTCAGAATGATCAAAGTCTCTGACATTCTTAGATCAAGCAGTTATTCATGGCTAGGTCAGTCTAATTTTTCTTATAGTAATGGATACAAACTCGAGAGGAAATATTTTTCTTCATCTAAAACACAGTACTTTTCGTCGACAATATCATCAGTGATATGCTAATAAGATATGAAGATTTCAGGTATCTATCTTCTGTTTCTGACCTCTTTCCAATCATAAGCAGCCTGGAAATGATTCAGTGACCTGTTGCTCTTTTCGCATTATTTTGTATTCCTTTTATCTCATTCCCAGTACTATTCATATACCTCATCATCCAAGAATTTGGCTGCTTGTGTGTAGTGCAGCCCTAACCAGTTCGCCATCCTAATTCCTTCTACATCGTAGGGACCACGGCCTGTGTTGCCCCGGTGAACTGCTGAACGTTTCACTGAGGGCGGCCAAGGGTCATTTGTGGCTTCAACAACCTTGCAAAAGAGGCAGTTCCACCATGAGATTAAATGGGCTCCCATTTGGCCCCCTTGAGCAGGACAGTACGACCCTTACCCACGGTGATCTGATCTTTAAGTCATTCATCGTAGGCAACAGCTTGTCGTTCCATAGCTGTAGCAAATCATGCAAGTCGCAGGGCGGAATTTTGGGAGAGACGACCAGGCAACAGCCACCCGAATCCCTGACCAACATTATCCGAGCCATCCGCTCCCTTGGTTACCACAGTTTTCGCGTGCAGGAGTTCGTCGCTACACCCTGTCCTCGTTATTTATATCCTTGGTTACAAGTATCCTTAACTATAAGCTATCTGCTTTATCGTCCTGTCACCATCCGTCCAGATTAGCAATTTGAATTGATCTGATCGTCTTTCAGCGTTCAAACCCGCCACAAACCATCAGAACTGTTTTTCGTGTTTTCTCATGGACCCGCATTATTGGCTATACAGAAACCCTACCTCCCTTCCTTGGATCCTTCCGGGAAAAGAAACGATTTAATTGTGGAGGAGGACACTTGGTGGAGCCATCCCCATGAGAAGTAAACCTATCAGCCGGTTGAACGGATCTGTGCACATTGTGAATTTAGCGCGAGGTAACACAAAAGCCGACCGTTTTCCAGTGAGGTTTGGAAGCATTGGAGGTTCAACCCCAAGCTTGTTAGATGTTGATCAGGTTCCAGCGTTTCAACCACAATCTCAACTCCACACGAGTACTTCTGTCTTACAAGCTTAATCGCAATAAACACGGATGAAAGTGACCGTAAAGTTGTAATAGCCTGACGCTTCCCTCCTTTACTCCCTTACTCCAAAGCAAGTGTTGCCATTACTTATTGGAACTGGTTAGCTCCTTGAGCACGGTGGTACCACACTTAATCATTACGGTGCGACCTTTGGGTTTCATCGTGTGGCCTTTGAACTGGCTCCCTAATGTCTGATCAAATGTCTGATCATCACACCCATCAGTCTTACCGTCGTCCCCAGACGGAAACGGTAAAATAAACTAGTCTATTCAAACAGTGCAATGAACCCTTGAGCTGAAAAAAGTGAGATGGTGTGGTTAAGCACAGTGAACTAAAACAGTAGAGCGGGTCATATTGTAGTGAAGATATGAAGCAATTGATTTGTACCTCAAAAAGAGGAGAATTTATTATGAGCTTCCACTTATCTTGTGGGAGGTGGCACAAAAGAGGATACAAAATGTACAAGAGGTCGAGGAACTGAGTCACAATGACTGAGTGACCCATAATGAAGGAACTGCACCACAGTGAATTATAAAACATGTGAAATATTGAGGGAACTGATTTACTGATATTGGATTATATAATAAAGTTACTTGACGAAAACAGATGGTAATGCGGTCCCTTAGCGAGGCAGTGTGGTAACAATGGATGACACATTATAAGATAAAGGAACATACAAAAATAGCGTGGAGAAGAGGCATAATGAGAGATAGTTTAGTTTGGTAGAAGAGCCTGGTGAAACTTTGAGGATAGAAGAGCGAAAAGGTTTTCTTTAAAGACTCTGGTGCATTAATCATGCGAAAAACTTTATCACTAGTGGTGGTAAAGTAGTGTGGTACATAGAGTAATGTGATGAAATAGATTGTTAGGGTCGTCTCGAGAAAGAGTTAGATAGGACGGTGTGGTGAAGTGCTTGGCAGTACAGTCTGGAGAGACGGCTTGATAGATTTGTTTCGTGAAGAAGAGTGGCAGGATAGTCTTGCGAAACGGCGTGGTAAGATCAGTCTGATGAAGCAACTTGAGTGAAGTGTCTGGTCAAATTGATCTGTGGAAGAGTCTTTTGAAGTGGATTGGTAGAGCAGACTGGTCTAACTGCGGTAGAAGGGTCTTGTCGGATGGACTGGTGACGCGACTTGGTAGCACAGTTTTGTGAAACGTGTACGTCGGACGGTCTTTGGAAAGGTGCCTAGCAGAACAATCTGTTAAAACTGTCTTTTAGAACGCATAATACAAAGGAATTCAAACAGCAACACACCACTTGATAAAGACATGTCTGTTTATGATAGTGGAAGAGATTAGAAAATCTATAGATTAGTGTGGCAAGAGTAGAAGACAAAAACGTTTCCAAGAAAAAATATATAATTTTCATGCAACCAGGAAGGGGAGATGATTTTAGTCCTAGATTTAAAGCAATTATTTATCAGGTTTATACTTAAACGTATCTATGGTACTGCTTTCATTTACTCTAAATGGTAAATTATGCCATTTGCTAACAATCCTGTTAAAGAAAAGTACTTCGCCTCATTCGAGGAAAATCGTTTGCCCATGAGTTTGTATCAATTACTATGACTGAAAACAGATAAGTCTATCGTTAAGGAGCTTGGTAAACCGAAATTATCGAAGCCATTCACAGTTTTAGATGTGTTAGATCGCCATTTATCCTTTTTTTCTAAGCTAAATGAATTTAAGTCCTTTAATCGGCTCTCGTGGAATTTGTTTCTCTGTTCAAGAATTATCTTAGTAGCACGCCCTTCTTCTCTCTGCATTCTGTGCTTTTTCTTTTCTAAGTAAGATAACCAAAATAATCAAAATATTCAAGATGGAGACGAACCAACGGGCTTTAAAGCGTGAATTCAAGAACTTTGTTCGTCCTTTTACTGTTTCTGTGCGCTGCTTACTTCGCTTTAGGCCACCAGAGATTATTAAACCCAAGTCTTTTCATTTACCTTATTTAGCTCAACAGAAATCAAACTGTAGCTTGCCTTCCCCCCTTTTTTATCCGCTATATGAAACCTTGCTCTCACTGATACAAAATTTACTTGCTACTTATGAGCTCAGTCTATCAGTTTGTCTATGTCAGTTTGAAGCTGTTGAGGTTTCTGTTGTAGATAGATTTTCAAATTTCAAGTCATCGTCTGAGAATTTCGATACCTTAATATACAACTCATTATCAATATTTATCAACATATATGAGAAAGAGAACCGATTACAAGACAGATCCCTGTGGCACACCGCTTGCTGCTTCTAACCCTCCAGAGGCTTGACCGTCATCAATTTCTCTTTTTTGTGCAGCCTGTCAACCACCTTCCTATCTACGAGTACTGAAGTGCAACCCCATCTTTATCATGTGACTTAACTATTGCTAGTAACCTTTGTTACGGAACATTATCGAATGCCTTTTGAAAATCTAAGTATATGACATAAACTGCCAAAGTATAATCCCAAATGGAGATTACATCGTGAAATAAATTAAGCAGATCTGTCAAAAATTATTTGTATCGTAACTAACCATGCTGAGAATGGTTTATTATGTAATGGTCCTCTAAATGCTTTACAACTTTGTCCCGAAATGATGTTTCTCATAAGTATACTAGCTTCAGGCTTAGGCTCCTTGGACGATAATTTTCGGTCAGTGATGTATGTTCTTCTCTTTCATTTTTGAGTATCGGCGTGGCATTGACAAACTTCCTTTGCTTTAGATCTTCCCGCATGGCATTCTCCTTATATAGGACTTATTTGGGCCTGCCGCTTTGTTTACTTCATTCCATTCAGTGCTGATAGCTTATCTTTATCATTCATGTAGATGTGTTCCTAACGTTTTCCTCTCTTAGTTATGGAAGTGGAGTGTGAGTTATTCCTTCAAGTTGAGCAAATATATCAATAAAGAATATTTTTGTTGTCTTGAACTAAGTCACCTTCTTTTCCGTAAGCAACAGACGGGTTGACTAGGTAATAACACTAACATAACTTTACAGTTCATCAGCTTTTCTTTTGTTATTTTCATCAACGTACGCTTCATACTGACGTTCCCTATGATGTATAAGTTCCTTGATATCTCTGCATAAATCCTTATAATTTACTCTATCATGTTGCTTATTTGTCCCTTCGATTTAGTTTCTTATGTGCTTATTCCTCAGACAACAGGCACTTCTTTGAGTTACCTTTCCACAACTCTGGCCTTGTTTTGGGAAAAAGACCTACAACGCATTGGCACGTATGTTCCTTCTAATGTTTTGAAAGTCTTACGGAAGCTCTTACAGGCTGCGTCCATACCATTTTCATTAACGACATCATCCTAGATTTACCTGTTAAAAGCAATGAGAGAATCAGCAGAGTCTGTCAATCTAAAATCTGGAATCTCTTCGCGACTCTCATTTTGAACAGCATTACAAGCATAGTTGAAAGTACGTTCTAAGTAATTTGCTGGTGACCATTTGCGCCAAACTTTTCTCCAACTTCAGTATTATCAACGAGATTATCATTATATAACTAGAACCAAATCTAAGATGTTCTCGTCATGAGAAGATTTTCAGCTACTTGTACTTGGGCATTATCAAACAGATTTGAGTAGAGCCCACTGTTAGAGCTAATAGGATGGCATTCTCCTCGTGATAAAGAGGTACGATGAAACTTAATGGTGAAGCATACAGTGAGATGAAGAGACTTTCTGAAGCAGTGTTCTAAACACAAGGATGAAGTAGTATGTTGAATCAGTTTAACCCCTTGAGCACGACGGTTCGATCGTTGAACACGACGATATGACCCTTGAGCACGACGGTATAACAAATGAGCACAACATACGACCATTGAGCATTACGGTATGGCCCTTGGATGTGTCGGCCGTTTTAAGGGTCAGACCAAAGTCCAGGTCATCCATTCCGAGGGCTATACCATTACACTCAAGGGGTTTCAATCCACTTCTCTGTCACATTGTTTAAAGACTTTAATTCATTAGCAGTGGATAGCTTTTTTGCTGATTCAACTCACTGCGTCTCTTTAGTACTTAAACGCTACTTGAACACATCTTGGCGTTTCATTACCACCATATAACTTCTATGCTCTGTTTCGACATTATGTTTTAGTGCACCTCTTCATCATGTTACTCTTCCGTTTCTCCAGTTTTCCATTACGCTGCCCCATTCCTGAAATGAATCAAAGTTGTACCTTTTTATTTCAATCCTTAATCAGCTCAAGGGATTGATAATTTTGGCTGGTCTCCAAAAAGCGATGATTTACAACACCCGCAAATTGGAGAGAAAAATCACAGTGCGATTTTCTACGCCTCCTGAATCGGATATAGTGTCGAGGAAAATAAAAAGAAATTTCTTATCAGTAACATGTGCGACCAGAGATATTTTCGTATTGTCATTCATCATGAATATGAATCAGGCTGTAAGCGGATTAACCTGCGTAGCATCTTCCGATATTGTCTTGGCAACACCTGCCAACAAGCTAACTAGACAGCAGAA
>JAUUDW010148007.1:0-15027 GCA_032361385.1 Panulirus guttatus | reverse complement strand
TAGTGAATAATCTTACAATCATTCTTGTCCATTCATTTAAATGAGAATCTCATATTTGCCTGCAAAAAGTTTGCCTCTTTCACAGTTCTCCTACTGCGTAGCTCAAGTGATAAATTTGGGAAAATGTTAACCCCTAATCTCTTTCAAATGTATATTCCTGTTTTTTATTTCCCACAAAGTAATAATCACATCAGGGCCTTCTTTCACTCAGTCCTTTCCTCATCACCTTACAATCATTATCATTTATATCCTTCAAGATCCTGACATCATCCTCAAATATGTTTAGATATGACTCCACTTTAACAGGCAAGTTATTTATATACACCAAGAAGAGCAATGGGCCCAAGAATGAGCCTACTGGCATGCCACATGTAACCCTATTCCTCTTCAAGGATGCATCTCTTACCTGTGTTCTTTGCTCCCTTCCTATAAAGTAGTCTTTTTATCCAGTGAAGGAGTGCACTCCTTATTTCTGCCTGAAGATCTAACTTTTTAATCAACCTCTGATGAGAAACTGTATCAAAGGATAAGGCAGTCCAAAAACACAGAATCTATACATCCTCCTTTTTGTTACTCTGTCATAAAAGTTCAGATGATTGGTTATGCATGACTTTCTTTCCCTAAAACCATGTTGTCTCCTAGTTAGAAAGTTTCTTCTTTGCAAGTAGTTGATAATATGCTTTTTGGTTATCTTTTCCAATGTTTTACAAAACACAGCTGTTATTGAAGCTAGTCTCTAGTTCATTGTGGCTTCCTGATCTCCTTTCTTAAATACAGGCAAACCATTTGCCACCCTCGACATCTTTAGAACTACACCTTCCACTAATGTCTTACTGAACTTCATTTCTAGTGATCTGGCTAGTAAATGCCTCCAAATATTCTTTCAACAGAAAAAAGGAAAGACTTCACTGGGACCATGGGTTTCATGTGGGTCAAGTTGTCTTATAGCCTGATCATGTCATCTATGATGATTAATATATGTTCCTAAACTTTATCTCACTCCCACCTTATCATTCAACTCTCTCATATTTTATCATCAACCTTATGAATTCTTCCCTCAAAGTCCCTTACATTGAATAGTTGCTCTTTCACTGAGAGTTTGTTCTTGAAAAACTTATGTAAAAGTTTTGGACTATCTTTTGCTTTTTCCAAAATGCTTTCTTTCAAAATCTCTATGCTTCTCCCTCCTTAATTTAAAATACTCATTCTTTTGTCTCCTGTATCTTTCATTACCAAACCTCTCTCTTACCCTATTATCATTGACTCGATCAACCTTCCTCACACCATCTATTGTCCTCAAAAGATCTCATTTCCAACACAGCCACCCTCATTCATACATTCTCACTTATAGACCATGCCTCGCATCCATACAACATGACTGGGAATACTATACCTTCATACATACCCATTTCTGCTGCTACAGGTACTAACCTCTTTTTCCACATATTCCTTAATGCTACCAGACCCTTTAAAGTCCCCTCACATAACCTGTGACTGATCTCCACTTCCATGGTTTCATTCATTGCCAAGTCTACTCCCAGATATCTAACAAATCCCACTTTCTCCAAATTTTCTCTATTCAAACTCACACCCTAAGTAACCTGTCCCTCAACCCTGCAGAACCTAATAACCTTGTTTTTATTCACATTCACTTTCAACTTTCTCCTTTCACACACTCTTCCGAACTCAGTCACCAACTTTTACAGCTTCCCTCTCGAATCTGCCACCAGGATTGAACAGCCTGCAATCATCAGTCAGCTCAATCTCATTCACAATATTTCCTCCTTTAGTACTATCATTCCATTCCTCAGGAATATCTTAGATTTTTTCCTCCTGTCTGCATCCACAATGATTATTTTTTTCTGAATTCTGTAGAGGGATAGGCTGTCTAGGGAGTTAGACAACAGGCTTTGCCTATTCTAGTGCAGTTGGTAGGTCTGTTTCATGTTTAAATTTCCTGCTCTGGCATACAGTATCTCATTACTTTAGTTTCCTGGTTCATACAGTGCTGATAGCCTAATTATGCTCATATGAATGACGAGGGATAGTAGTTTATTTACTCTGTTACAATTAAACTAATGTGATTAGCCATCTGTGTACAGTGGAAAGGCCCTTATGACAATAAAGTTAAGCTCAGTTGAAAGACCTTTGTAAGAAGCCAGTTTATACAATTCGAAGGATTTTATAATAGCTGAACTCCATACACTGCAAAGTCCTTTGTAATTAACCAGTTACATACAGTTCAAGAGCCATTATGATTATCTACTCATATACAATAGATTGTGCAAAGGCCTATGTAAAAAGCAATTCATATTCGTTACGAGAATTCTGTGGGCTGTCTTCAATCCCATTTTTCATATCTTCATCTTGGTTTCACTTTTGCCATGCTCCATAATTGTCCGCCAACATCACTATTTCACTGGGTTACAAAACGTGACATAGTGAGAGATGAATTAAGGGACGGATTAAACTCATTGGCATCTGTCAGTTAGAATGTGGGTCTTTACATAGTCATTAGGAAGAAATATTCATTGATTATAGAGGGATTTCTAAAGGGGTAAATTTCAGTTGTTTTCGGTGTAAGATTGATTTGTTACAAGGTTTGTTGACCTCTTGATTTTTGCACGTTTGCTTTAAATTCATTTATCTGATCTTGGGTTCAGCTGGTTGATGATGATCACAGGCATTAATATACATGCCTTAGCCAGATATATTAGAAATGCAGTTTTCATGCTTGTTGGTTAAGTGAGTACATGTATTTGTATTAAATATTTCCCAGATTGTTAATGGCTGGATCCTTGGATGAGAAGATGTACCAGCGACAGATTAGAAAACAGGGATTAAGTGGTGCTGTAGTGGATGCTCGGGATTCTGACAGAGTTCACATTTCAACTGAAGAATTAAGGGTTGGTGTAAATGATGAAATTGGTTTTGGTCTTGTAATTTTTTTTTGTGCTCCCTTTTAAAAGTGTAGACTTACACCTGTTCCCCATATAATGGAGTAGATACATTGTCCCTTAGACTCCCATTTGTCATCCTTTCTATATGTCCAAACCATTTCTACACACCCTTCTCAGGTTTCATATACATAACCTTCTTACTGCTGTGCATCTCTTATTGTTTTTTATTCACCCAACCCTCCACACCAAATATTGTCCTCATACATGTGATTTCCAACCAACTCGTACCCCTCTTTTCCATATTTTTATGTAAGACCCACACCTTGCATTCAGACAGCACTGATGGGACTACTATACCATTAGGTATGCATTTTTTTCCCCTTAAAAACAGTGACTGTCTTGCTAGAGGATATGGATGCTTTTCTGAATATGCTTTCACATCCACTAGGCAGGACCACAGGTCAAGAAGTGTGTTTATGTGAAATGATTGTAAGATAGTTAAGGAGTGTGTTTAGTGTCTTCATCAATTCACCAAACTACCATGCTGAATATATATTTATGTATTCCTTCAGGATCTATTCACCCTACATTGTGACACAGCTTGCCAAACACATGATCTGCTGGACTGTCAGTGTGACCTTAGGAGTGGTGACTCTGTGTCCATACATGAAGAGCAAAGAAATAAGCAGCAAGAGAGAGGTATTTCTATAGTTTATAACAAAGATGATCATACCTCCCAGTATCTATTGTACTGCACTGTGAATTTTTAGATGCTTTGCTGAATGTGCAGTTGTTATGTGACATAAGTAGTGTTACTAATTTCAGATATTTGCTTTTTATACAGCTTGTCAATTGAATGTTGGGAGTTCCAGCAACAACTTCAATAACACTACCATGGACCAGCTTCAGAAGTGGTGCCACCTTGCACCACCTTTTTCATCTGCTGTTGTCAAGGTCAGAACTTTAATTGTGCTTTTTTGATTGTTAATACTGAATGAATTTCCGTTTTCATAAAATCTTATTCAGGATGGTTATGTATGACCAGATAGGAAGCCAAGGAGTATAGGCTATTTGCATTTTTGCAGACATAATTGGACCAGAGTAAATGTTGATGTTGGTATTAGATATAGCACATTTTATTATTCATTTGCTATTAATGGAGGTCACACCACCAACACTAACAAGTTGATTTGTAATTTGCTGATTAATTTTCTTCAGAATGCTGCCAACTTTTGTCTTTGACATAATTCTTCACTGGCGAATCACATTTTACTAGTCCCCAGATGGTTAGTGGAAATGTTTGAACATGGAAATTTCTTTCATTAAGGCAGTGAAAGGAGTGGTTGTGTTACTGCATCTTGCTTGTTGCCTTGGGTGTAAGTAACTGTCATAAGCTTTGCCTTCCTCACAATTCTTGGGTATGAGATTGCTCAGATTTTTGCAGTTCGTCTTGATAGCATCTAGTCTAAGGGAATGACATTCATGAATTTTATGGATTCGTTTTAGCATGAATGTTTAGCATCTGGTTTCTTCATAGTGTGTAGTGTTAGACCCAGCCTCCCAAACTCCCTTATCTTGAATCAGAGACTGAGAATAATATACATGTAAGATTATGTGAAAAACTCATTGCATAAATACCTGCCTAGGAGAGTTGCCTAGCTTACATAAATTCCATGTAGAGGAGTCAAGGGATTAACCTGTGTATGGAGGGAAATGAGAGAGGTGAATATAAACAAATATATGGTAGTGAAGTGCAGCAGAGAGAAAAGACAAGATGGTTTAAGAGTAAGTCTGTATGGAGAAGGCCTGGAGGAATTGGTGTGCTTTAGACACTTGGCAGTGTACTTGGCATCGGATGGAACCATGGGGGTGAGTGTGTCATTGGGTGGGAGAGGAGATAAGGTCTTGGGTGCATTGAGGGGTGTTTGGAAGGAGAGGTCACTTTCTGTTAGGGCAAGATGGATAAGTTTGAAGGTATGACAATTCTCACAATGGAGAGGTTGGGATTTGCTCGCTCGAAGAAGGGAGTTTGTACTTTTTTTATATTTATGTTTTATTTCCTCTCCCTGTATGGATTATTTATAACTTTTAATTCTTCATGTCTTTTGAATAGGTTTCACATATTTGACTATTGGAAAAAAAACATAGATACCATTGTTTTGTTTTCTCATGCTATAGGCACATAGTTTATGGATCCCACACAGTTAATATTGCCTACCACCGGAGAGTTGTCACAGATTTAATGAAGCAGGCTTTGTGGTATCAAGGCTTGAACTTTCAGGAGGATTAGAGGCAAGCATGGGATGGAATGATATAGATTTATGTATTGTACAGGGGTAACATGTCAGTGGGCTGGACCATGGTGTATGAATCAGTTTGAGTCAACTATTGAGAAGTCTGTGGGGCTTGCCTGTGTATCATAGGCACTTGCTTCATTACAGTACATGATATATGACAGTTAGAGAGTGGCTGTTGTTTATTTGTTACTTAAGCTACCATGCTGAGTTAGGAGAAGCAATTGGGTATTAAAATAAAATTAGTTATCAAAATACTCTTCATTGTTGAAAACCTGATTCTAATTTCAAGTTACAATCCAGTTAGATTACTTCCTCTTTATATTATTTCTCAAGAATTCTTTTTTTCATTAAACTATAGTTAATGTAATTCCCTACTCTGATACTATACTATCCTTTTATTCAAAATACTCTTTCCATTTCTGATCAGCCAGATTCAGACTTCATTACTATTGTAATCTTTATGTATTTTTTTATCCTTTCTTCCTCACCTTTAATTTCACCTTCAAAATTTCAGTGAACTGTATACTATACACATTTTTCAACTTATTCTCTTACTTTTCCACCAACTTGGCTCACCTTTTTCCCCACTTCATCAAGCCCTTAATAATCTTTAACTTTCCAGTTTTGTCTTCTTATGTTTTGAATTAGTTCATGCTTCTTTACTTTTCGTACATGAATATACTTACAGGTGCTTTGCTTGATTTATCACATATAGAATTCTGTAACAGATGTTCCATGAATCCACACTTGGTGCAGAATACTTCATATTTATATTGTTGTTATTAAGATTCTTACATTGAAAAAGAACATGTGAAAGGATTGAGTACAATACCTGTAAGCTTATACACAAGGCATAAAGGCATCCAAGGGATTGGAGAAAAAAAATACTACCCATGCATATCCTGCACATTGGAGAAGGCGACTAAGAGGGGTAAGAAGATGAGGCTGGAACTCTTTCCCTCCAGTATCATTACTTTTCAGAAGGAACTGAGGGAGAAGCCAAGTGAGGATATTTCTTTCAAAGCCCAGGCATCTGTTCCTTACACTACTTAGCTAATGCAGAAAAGCTAACAAGTATGAAAGGAAAGATGCTTTGAGGATGGCCATGAAAGAAAAGATGTTTTCAGGATGGCTATTGTATTGTCACCTGAAAGTTGGGAGACTTTTGATAAGCAGTATCTTTGGGGAAGACAATGTATAAGTGCCACACTGCATATTTAGATGTTATACAAAAGTGCATTTTTTTGTATTGTGATTCCAAAATGCTTCCTTTATCTTTCTCATTTTACACACCATAATCTTTACAGGGAAAAAGTGTAAGATGGAATTATGTTAAGAGTACACTGATCAACTTTTTTATTTTCAGGACCCATGTTTAGAAGCAGCCAGTGATTTTATAACTTTCTTGTTCTCAAGTCCTGAAGTAATGAAGCAGCCTACCTCATTATAGTACTGTTTCACTACAAGAGAAATCCTTATGGAACACAAAGACAAGTTGCATCGAAAATATGCAATTATATTTTTATGATATACGTTGATAGTATACATTTTTCTTCTTTCATATTTCATTTGTGTACTTGCTTTAAAATTATTAACTGATTCTTATCCTACTAACTCTTAGAATATGGTCATGGAATTAATGTTGTACATAATAAAGAGTTCATAATAAGATGTATTCATTTTGTGGTGCAATAGGCATCCAGAAACCTTGGTAATTTTCCAGCATGGCATTCAAAGTGAGTATTTTAAGTTCGTAGGGAAAACCTTGTTGCAAACATGCTTTACCTAAATAGAATGAATTTAAGTTTTATGTTTTGTTATAACAGTACAGTCCCTTTTACAGCAACAGTAAATGGTAGTGCATTTATTTGGGACAGTTAGTTAAGCAGGTATGAATGTCAGAGTAGAATATGGAGAAAATTAGAGGAGGAAAAGTACAGTTATTATGCTGTTGATAATTCTTGTGGTTTTGCAGATACAGTAAATGTACATTCCAACAAGGATAGCAAATGTACCCCAGGGAACTAGGTATCCCTGTCCTTTGCCAACTTTTGGGGTCAAAGCATGGGACTCCAGGTCAGCAGAATTAAATCCAACAAAAATGATTGGCCTCAGATGTAACAGGTATTCTTACTGTCACCAGCGGTAAGATAAGCAACTTATATGATGAATGGAATGAGATCTCTCTATTGTTTTTTCGTACATACATTTATTTATCATACTTGATCGCTGTTTCCCACATGAGCGAGGTAGCGCCAAGATAGTAGTAGTAGGTGATTTAGAAGGCTGTTTTCAAAATAGTTAAAGGGTAGTGGAGCATCTGGCTGTAAGGGAGTGAGGTCAGGATACTAAGATAACTATATAAAGAAAGGTGTGATGTGACTGTGAGGTCATCTACATATGAAAGGACTTTCATGTTGTGGTTTGCCTTAGGTAGAAATTGAAGGGGGTTTGAGAAAGATCCACTACTTAGGAAATTCCACAGAAGAGCTTAACTGTTTTATTGGTGAAGTTAAGAAGGCATTACTCTTAGCAAGTGAATCGTGTATGTTTGTGCTCAGAACTAAAAGCTGTATGCTCTTGATGCACTCCAGGTGCATGGGAACAGAGTTCAAGAATATATACAGATAGCTATAAGATGGAAGTGAAAGCCATGGATAAAATTACTATAAAGTGTAGGTATGAAGGGTTTCACCAGAGAAACATACTTGATGAAAGGTGTACATGAATCACTGATATAGTGTGGAAAAGCCTAAAGGATATGAAACACATTTACTAGAAATTGAATATAATTCTAAAAACTGTAATATACAGTTTTGAATATCAAAATTTACTAAACTGATGCAACATACCAAATCGTGAGCAAGGCAAAAATAAATACTGTATAGGTTAGAAAAACTTTTCTTGAAAATACAATTTATTTTTTGTCAATAATGTAATTAATCAAAGAGACCAAAGCCCATGTCATCATCTGACTCTTCCTCTGGTTCTTCAACCTTTTCTTCCTTCTTCTTCTCCTCTGGAGCTGCAGCATCAGCACCACCTCCAGCAGCAGAAACAGCACCACCACCACCACCTCCAACTGGCATAGATCCAAGTTTACTCATGCCTGAAAATAAGTAAAGTGTCAATGAAACATTCACCCATAATGACAGCCCCATCTTTTTTCCCAGACATATAATTGATCACCAAATTTTTCACACATTTCAATAATACCTCTGCTACCAACCTGAAAGGCCTACACCTTTCTCATTTGGGTCTCAAAAAATATCACTTTATATTGCCCACTTTTCAAATAACGGGTTTCAAAAAATATCACTCCATATTGCTCACTTTCCTAATAATAAAGTACATATATAATCCAATGATGACAAAATGATTTTTGGTAAACAATATTACAAATATTCCTTGATATCTGGAAGAGTTCTGTTCTTGAAAACCTTGCAAATATTGAAAACAGCGAATACTAATGTTATGGACCAATGGAAAAACAGTTTCTAGAATTTATGGATCACACACACACACACACAAGAACCCTACCATTCTTTATCTTCACAAAAATAGTTTATTACTTCTCAGTCACCTTTAAAATCAAAGGAAAGCACAAGAACACTCAAACGTGACAGTATTTTATCCAGCACTATCCACTCACCTTCAGTGATGAGCTCTTCCAGGTTTTTGCCTTCAAGTTCAGACACCACCTTCTTGGCCAGTGCAGCATCACAGTCAACACCCACAGAGCTAAGAACTTTCTCAATATCCTTAACTGAAGGGGCACTGCCACTCAGGGCAGCTAAACAGTAAGCAGCAACGTAACGCATAGTCTTGGTACTGGAAACAAATCAGTCTGCCATTACCAGTAGATTCTGCCTCTAAATTGAAAAAAGTGCATAAGAAACAAAAACATTAAAAAAGATAGTGGAAATAAGAGATAGTTGAATTTTCATTTAATAAGAAAGAAAACTTCTCTGATGGACAGTCAAGATGTTGAGGATGAAACAATGTACCATAAAGTCAGATGTAAAAGATATAATTTCCCAAGGGGACATCACTAAACTCAAAAAATTTTAGGAATAACATAATACCACCAAGATATTTAAAGTGATCATTGCCAAAGATGTTATAGAAAATTTTACAATACTTGGAGATCAAGAGTTAGGAAAGCCTGACAAGAAGAAACTTTCTAGACTAAAGAAAAGTTTCTTGCTATATTAGTTTCAGTCTGTTTGTATATCAAAATATGAACTACATTAAGCCCTAAAGAATATGAACAAACATCAGGTGAATGTTTTTTATCAGCTGTCCACAAGATGGTCACTTTCTAATACGTCGGGACAACTTAGGTATCCCTTCTGTTTGTTCACTGCTGGCTAGATTTGGACAAATGGGATATAAACGCATTACTTACACTCACAACTTTTCATTTTGAGTGTTTGTACCCCAATACTGCCTTCTATATCAAAGCCCTGCCCACTTTACGAAACTTTAAAACTGACAGAATTAAGGAGGTGCCATACCTAAATATCCACTCATTACAAGCACTAGATATTGTAAGGATTCTATTTATACCAACTAGTTATTTTCTTTTATTTTTTCCCCGCGCGTCCGTCGTTTACAATTTTACTGGGGCAGGACCCTGGTAACAGCCGCTGAACCACAGCCAGAAAGAGTTGGGGAACACCCCAGCGGCAACCACTGAACCACAGCAAGTAGTGTGGAACTGGAGAGCAGCGAAGGGCAAGACCCCAACAGGCAGTATTAGGTGTACCACGATACACTACCTCAAAGTATATACTGTACATTTCCCATGTCTGCAGATAAAAAGTATGGGACTCAACGAGTACGCAACCATCAGCGTCAAGCGTTCTCCTACAAGCTAATTCAGGTAATCCTTATGTTCATTATGAGTACAGCATTACTAGGCCTGGATGACACCATGTGGTGGTCGCCTTGCCCAGTCTATCAACACCTGTTGTAATTAACTATGACCACACTCCCTCCCTGCACTGTACAAATAAGGTACTTGCACACTCATGTCAGGTGTGAAACTCTGTAAATCCTTCGCACGAACGTTAGTAATGCATTACACTCACTATTAAGCCAGAGGGCACGAGACGCGTCTACTCACTATGAGCTATTAGATACGGGAAGATCGCATATGGGAGTCGGACAAGTCTCTGGATCGGAACTGCTTCGAGACACCCAACCCGAACCTCTCACCAGGCGAGAAATCCTGAGTCGGAGCTGGTTCGAGACCCCCGACCCCGATCCCATCACAAGGTAATTCGAGACACCAGACCCAAGTCCCTCATAAAGTGTCATCATGCATTATTGGTTTAATTTACGGAGGACAGCACACAGCTCATATAGAGACATTGCTAATTTGGTCCTCATAATCAAAATGATTGATGACACAAGGTAGATAACAACAATAAGAGCGTACAAAATTGCAGTTGAACTAAATACAAAATCAATAGCTCTTGTATCATACTTGTGCTGATTATGAATCATTTTAGCGTCGCCACTCATGCATTCTGGAGCACTGCCTCTCACGGTATTATATACATTTTCATATTTCACCTGTTTGATTCTATTCTGTTGGGAGAGTATCAACCATACCTAACTGATGAAAACAAATGCGAGTTCTGGGAGAAGCATTAAGTTTTGTGATATTTTTCATAACCTGTATCCTACCCTCCAGGTTTTGGAAGAGGGAGATGTGAAGATCAGGGAGAAATGGGTGAGTCTACATCATGCCGGGGATAAGGATGCCGGGACGTAGGTCAATTTCTGTTTGCAGATAAGACAGCGCTAATGGCAGTCTCGACTGAAAAACTAAAGGTGATGGAAGAGTGAGAGAAAGAATGAAGCTGAGAGTTAAAGAGAATAAGAGTGAGAGATAGAATGAAGCTGAGAGTTAATGAGAATAAAAGTAAGTTTATTAGGCTTAGCAGGGGGCAAGACTGGTGTGTGAGTTTGAAAGGGTTGAATCTAGAGGGTTTATTGTTATAGATTCGTACCTGGGAGTCGATATGGCAGCGGATGGAACTATGAGAGCTGAGTTAAATCATAGGATGGGTGAGGGAGCAAAGGTCCTGAGTGTGTTAGCAGAAGTTACTTAATTTGGAAAATATCGGATGTTGTTTAATGGTACAGAAGTCTCATGATGCTTCATGGATTCAGTATTTGAGTTTACCCGTGAATCTTATTATTTTTTTTTTTAGGTCATAACGCTAAAGAATATTAAAACGCTGTGAACCAGGCAAGACGTGCAGTAAATTTAGGCTACTTTCGCCTACGTTCTGGTCTCGCACGGTCTCAAGGTTTCATCCGCTGCTTTACTGACACCACTGAACTGACATGTCTCGAGGTCTCATCTACTGCTTCACTGACATTATCGAGCTGAAGCAAATCTCGAGGCCTCAAGTATTGCTAGTTTCTGGTAAGGCTACGTACATACTTCAGGTGATTAGTATTCAGTCACTTTTGACTAAGCATCACCTGGCCGAAAATGAAATTCATGGTCTACCTTAAATAAAAATAATCTGACCTTTTTGACTTTTACTAATCTTAACTTCAATCCGGAAACATGGAAATGTCTAGCCACTTAAGGAACTAAAGACATTCCTTGTCATACCTTCCATCAACTTATTGGTTCTTTCCTAGAAAATTCATTATTTAGTACATGAATTGCCATTTCTTATCTCTGTTTCTCAATGAATAATTTTAATCGACTGAAATTGTATCATTTACGGGAGAATAATTGACAGTATAAGGGTGAAAAAATAGCAGTCAAAGTTTACGTAGATGTTGCCAAGAAAAACAGTCCAATCAGAATTCAGTTTAGTAACATTATTTAGTTTTTATTTGTAAAGGACGGGTGTTGTAGCAGGGTGTGGGGAGCGACGTCTGCTACAGACCCAAAACATCCAAAACACATGCGGTTGTGCCAGGCTCAGGAGAAATGTCAGTGACATTTGGCATATATATTGGCTGTAGTTCCTGTTGTATAGCAGTCAACAAGGTAAGGCAGGCAGGTGATGAGCATACAGTTGATACAGTTAGTGTTGTATAGCAGTCTACAGGGTGAGAGAGGCAAGTGCAGAGCATATATTGGTTATAGTTCTTGTATAGCAGTCAACAAGGTAAGGCAGGCAGGTGTAGAGCTGTAGTGTCTGTTGTATGGCAATCAATAAGGTAAAGACAGGCAGGTGTAGAACGTAAACTAGTCGTAGTTCCTGTCATCTAGCAGTCAAAATTTTACGACAGGAAGATGTAGAGCATATATTGGATGTAATTCCTGTTGTATAGCAGTCATAAAGGTGAGGGAGGTAGATGCATAGCATGTATTGGTTTTTCATGTAGTATAGCAGCAAACAAGGTAAGGCAGGTAAGTGTGTAATACATATACTGGTTGTAGTTCTTGTAATACAGCAGTCAACAAGGTATGACAGGCAAGTGTAGAGCATATATTGGATGATGTTCCTCTTGTATAGTAGTCAGTAAGGTAAGGCAGGCAGGTGTACTGCATGTATTGCTTGTTCCTGTGGTATAGCAGTCAGCGTGATAATGCAGGTACGTGTAGAGCAAATATTGAGAAAATTACTGTATTTTCTTAAGTCAAAGCTGCAGTTTGTATTGTTTTTCATAGTTATGCTTGTTCATGCTCTTTATGTTAGGCACACTAGTTAGAAATCTTTAAAATGATCTGCAATGGAAAGATATTGATTCACTGAAGTTCACAGCACACCTAAGCAATTGCTTTTTAAACCTCATATCTTTTGCTCCTTAATCTTAATAAATGCCAGAACTCGTAATAAATGCCAGAACTTGTCACAATCAGTCTCGATATTCAAAGGGCTTGTTCAGCAAGACATATAGACAAAGGAAAGAGAGTAAAGACATAAAGAAAAATTAAGTATGCCAGCCAGATGAGTGTATATAAGTTAGCACAACTGCCATCACTACAAAAACATATACAGTAAAACCTCTGTCATCCAAAATACCTGGGAAATCATTCGTGTTGGGTAACAAAATTTCCATTTTTTAGGTGTATTTATATATTAAATGATTCAGAAATTGTAATATTTTGAAATAATTTACATTGCAGAAATTTTGATATATGTTAGCAAAAGCCTCAATCTTTTGCTACTTGGTAGTCATAAATAATTGTCATACCATCATTGAAGTCCTTCTTAAGTGCTTCCTTGGACTAACCCTTAGCTAGCCTCTTGCACAACTTTTTTTTTCTTTTTTTTTATACTTAAAATGTTCCTCTTATGCTTCATGAAAGATGTAGGTGGTATCATGTAGTTATCAAGCATTTGCTGATGATGCTTGAAATGGGCCATGGTCCACAGTAATAATTGAGGATGAACAAAAACACAAAATGTGCAGTACCAGCACACGACACAACACCAGAAAGCACATGGGAGATGGTAAATAATCACTAGCACAACAAAACCTAGGGTGCTCAGTACACTAGTCGCTGTGGTGCAGCACACACACTATTTGAAATATTTTTATCTTTTTTGATTTTTTTAATTTTTGTTTTGGAATATTGATTAATACCAACCAAAATTGAAAACCATGTGTTAATTTGAACATTTTACTATCTCATATAACTGATAACAGAGGTTTTACTGTACTTTTGTAAGATGCAGTATCTTGGTATGAAACTTTATTTGTTTAGAAGAAATGTCTTTCAGAATATGCCAGGTCATAGTTAGTGGGAAAGACATGAGGAAGTAGAGAGTTGGTAAGCTTTAAGGTGTGGGAAAAGAAATGGTTTTCAAAACGTTCCATCCTTGAGTTTCCAATGGCCACACAGTAGTCATGTGGTTTAGCAGCTTGCCGAATATTGTGTGGTCTAGCTAGTGGTGGGGGCACACAAGCAGCCAGCTCTTGGGAGCAAAAACCAAAGAAATACCTATCAAAGAGGGAAAGTGACCCAACATTGTGGCGTAGGGTCAGATTTGGATGTAAGCATGAGACACTTTATAAATCGGGCCGCTTTCTACTCAACTCATTCAGGAAGGGATGAAGAGGTAGAACCACCCCAGATGTGAGAGCAGTACTCCATACAAGGACGAATCAATCCTTTATATAAACAGAGCAACTGTTCAGAAGAAAAGAAGTTTGACATATAAACATGACACCCAGTTTCTAAGAGGCAGATGTAGCTATTCCCATAATATGGGGTTCCCAGGAAAGAAAGGGTGTTAAAATAATACCAAGGTTGTTCATTGACTCTAGAGGTGAAATTACAGAACCGTCAAAGGAGAGACTAGAGGTGTGAGGAGTTTTCCATAGAGTGATATGTAGAAGCTGGGTTATGGAGGCATTAAACCTAATTAGATTTTGTCTACCCACTGAGATATCTAGTCCAAGTCTGATTTTATTGAGGAAGTTGTATCAAGATGAGAAGCAGATCAAATGCGAGAAGAAGGAGCAGAATTGAAGGATGTGCATGAATGCAGTGTTGAGTCTTCATCTTCAGCTAGATTTGAAGGAGTAAAGAGAGGAAGGGAAGCCAAAAGAGGGGAGCTTAGAGATGAGACCCCAATGCCAAACCCTGTCAGAATCTTTGGATATGTCAAGGGCATCTACACATGACTTCCCAGAATCTTTCAGGGATGATGACCAGACATTAGTAAGATTGGAAAAAATATTACCAGTGGATCTTGTCTGACAGAAGCCTTACTGGTGATCATATAGAAGACTGTGGCAGAGTACTAGTGGCTTTTAAGTCAACTATGACTTGGAAATAAAAAATAAGAGGCAATGATTGAGTAGAGGAGGCTTTAGTTTAGGAAATCAAAAATGAGAGG
>JAUUDW010147897.1:0-15030 GCA_032361385.1 Panulirus guttatus | reverse complement strand
ACACCCTACATCTGCGACTCTATCATCAAACACATTCAGCAATCCTTGAAAATACTCACTCTATCTCCTCCTCACTCCATCACTCCCTGTTATCACTTCCCCCTGCCCCCTTCTTGTATGTTACCATTTGTTTTCTTGTCTTACACACACTATTTACCTCCTCCCAAAACATCTTTTTATTCTACCTAAAGTTTAACAATACTCTCTCATCCCAACTCTCATTCTTTTTTATCTTATTATACTTGATCGCTGTTTCCCACACCAGCAAGGTAGCGCATAATGTCTTTTCTTTTCAAAAAATGAAATTAATCTTACAATTTCAAAGATATTCATGAAACAATGAAAACCAAAATCATTTCAGAAGTGTAGTTCATCTGCTATTTCCTCTGATAATGTGTAATTTTTTAGATGTTTCAGCAATAATGCAGTAAAAAAGTATTGGAGTAAGGCTTTAATGTCATATAACTTGCTACAGCGCATGTGTCATCATTCATTTTACCTACACTGAAAAACTGATTCCTACGATGTTTAATTTTAGAAAATAGTCTTTCTGTCCTACAATCACTGTGATTCAATGAAATCTTTTCATAAAAGCAAAATTATGTTTCTAAAATTACAGTTGCACTATCAGATGCAGTGCTGCCAAGGTAAGGGGGGAGCTGGATGTATTACTGTTAACTTTGCTAAAAACATTTTCTCCTAACTCATTTTGGTCAACTTTTCGCTGGAAAAGTCAGTGTCCATATAATCAGTCTCTATGTGATCAAAGCCAGATCATCATCTTCTAGTAATTAAGAATCATTTTCTGCTTTTTCCTCTAAATATAGCTAATGGTTAATCAAGTTCCTTCCTAAAAAACTCACGAGAATGTGCTATCATTGGTATGGCTGCACAACAACTGACTGTGTGGAGAAAATATAATGCATGGTCACCTTGACATCCATCCATGCTCAATAGGTGGCCTTGATATAAAGGCACAAAACTAAATGCTTAAATATCCATCTAAAAACATCACTCAGCTAGCACGAATGTCTAGAGAAGTTAACAAACTAAATAATCAATATAGAAAAGAAAGAAAAGGGGTTCTGATCCATGGGATAGAAAATGCAAGCTGGTAGCAATGTCCTGTGAGCAGCCAGCACTGAGTGGAATGATGGCATTATCCCGGTGACAGTTGCTAATTGGCTAGAAATGAGCAAACCACCACAATCATGGACAAGGAGTTACGAAAGAATGAAGAAGGCAAGTGCTTCCCTACCAGAAATAATGAGGGTGGAAGGTCCTAATCCTGATTTCCTATATATTATTCTCAAAATTTCAGATGTTTGTGGGACAGACTGCATGGGACAAAAAATCTAAAATGAAATCCTCTGAAAATCATTTGGGTTTAATGAACATAAGTGCAATCACCAAAGTGGCTGCAGCTTAAAGCAGAGAACAAATATTCATTAAAAATACTAAAATTGTTTTTCCATGTCACTACTTCCACAAGCAATTAGGGACATTTAACCAAGTAAAACCCTTTTCATTCTAATCTTTATATTTTGGTATTTTCCTGTTTAAGGAAACAAAACAAGATACCATTAATGGTGAATACACAAAATAACGTTACACTCACACTGGATTTAATCTGTTAATGCTCTCTCCAGCATTCTCCTCACTCTCCTCTTCAATGTTGCGCTGGAGGTCAGCACGAATCTTTTTTAACAGTGGGGTACAGATGCCCTGGCCAATAGCCATCTTCTCCTGTGGTGTCATTCCATACTCCTGTCAATGAAGGTATATATATATTTAGCTTTGAGATGGGACAACTTTTATGCCTCCAGGAGAGTTCATTTGGGTATAAAAAATTACATAAGAGAATTACACATGAAATAAAACAATTCATATTTATCCCTAAAACAGTTAGCTGCACATAGAACATGAAATCAACCCCATCACCAGATGGCAGCAACAAATCTTCAAGTCCTTGAAGAAATCATGTTAAGGTCAACCAATTCTTTTCTAGTTTATCCAATACAGGCCCAGAATAAAACAAACTGGGCTTTATTGTGACATCCATTTGTATGAAAATAAGGGTTTAGGGAATGTGGGCCCCAAGAAAAGAAATATATGCAAAACATCATGTAAATAATGGAAATAATGTACCATATAACACTCAAAATGTTATCTAAACAATGAAAATTATATGCAACACATACAGAAAATGATGGACATGTATCTGCTTATTTGTTATATCCACATCTCATTAGGACAATGGGATAGGCTAGGTAGGGTTTTGTCACATATTCTTTCTGAATATGTAAATAATTATTAGTTCATCCTTACGGTAAGAAACTACTAAAGAAAACTACACAGAAAGAATATCTGTAAAATAAAAAACAAGGTACAATTCACCATAGCATTCAGAGAAAAAAATGAATATCTTCCACTAAAATATGATTATTTGTCTCGCCTCGCCTGCCTGAATTGCAAATGTTCTACTGTGCCATCCATATCTCCATTACTTTCATTAATATGCAACTTATCATTAATGCATGAATTAAGAATGAGCCTAATTAAGAAAAATGTGCAGAAAAATATTTAAAGAATACAATGTACTGCATCATTCACTGGGTATGACTTACATTTTGAACAATGTGAAGACCAGTCTGTACTCCCTTCTCTGAAATGAAAACTTTCTAAACTGCACACATATGACCTCTGCCGCTGCACTCTGACAGCAACCCTACACCTCCTCCATCAATTATTCCTTGAACAGGAAACCTTTGTTGCTACTAAGGATGTGGTAAACTAGCTGTTTGTTTTTATCCCAACTAACCAATTAACAACAGTTACTCTAAAAAAATTCAATCAAGTCCAGCTACTTTGTCACATTTCTTCTAAGGCAAAGCTTTCACTACCACTTTTCCTGTCACCAAACCACTTTCTTTCACCTTCTCACTTTGCATGCCTCGATGTCCAAAACATCACACATCTACTACCCTACCACTGAACACTTTTAACATCCCTACAAACACTCACTCCATCTCCTCTCTAACTCATTTCAGATCGTTATAACTTACCAATTTACACCCTTCACGATGTTCCCATTTGTTTTCTTGTTTTTCTTACACTATCAACCTCCTTCCAAAACATTTGCTTATGCTCCCTTAAGTTTCCTGAAATTTATTCATCCCAACTTATCTGCCCTCTTTAAATTCCTTTACCTTCCTCTTATGCTCCTGCCACTTTCTCTTGTCCATCTCCCAATCACTTGCACTCCTGCCCTGCAAATAATGCTTATGCACTTCTCTTTTGTCTTTCATTAGAAATCTGACTTCCTATCCCATCACTCACTACCCAATCTCACCTGTCCACCTCCCACCTTCCACACACTTTTCTTGCACATGTTTAAAGTATGCAGCACAAGTGGCGATATCATATGCAGATATGAATTTCAACATGACTACATCATAAAATGTGCATGAGAAAGAGCACACTTTCGTCAAAGAACTTTACAAGCCATAATAACCCACATTACCCTTCTTCATTGCATGCAGCCTTAAAGCTCAAAGGCTTCACCTCCAAAATCCTCAAACACCTCAGAGAAATTCTTCAAGTAGTTCTTCTTTCTCCAATCATCTTCAATCTCCTCCCTGATAACCTTCCACCACCTCCTGTACACCAGTGTGAAGTCCCTCATAAACAGCTCTAGGATCCCAATTCCTCTATCAAGGAATAAAGTATTGAAACTGAAGCTGAACTGAACAGCTGACCTCACATTCACATCACACAACCCTGACATTAACTAAACAGTAACAATCTGGTTTTGGCTTACCCAAAACATAATGCCTGCATCACTATAAGCTCAAAGTCACCACCTTAACTCTGGACAGATATGACTCCAAACTGTCATCCTGAATGGTCAGCTACTCCATTCAGCAAAACTCAAGCCATGTACATAAAAGGGAATTTAGGTCTACATAGTAATGAGAGATAGGAAGAATTTTTCCTCTCAAGCTCAGCCATCTGTTCCTGGACTATCTTACTAAATAAACAGGTATAAAAAAAGGTAAATGAATCGGACATAAAACTGTCCATGCAATGCTGGATATCATAAAAAATGACAATGTCTGATAAAAAAGACAGGTTGAAATATAAGAGCCCTATGAGCATAAAATTCCCTCCCTAAATGAAATAAAACATCACACACAAACACATATACACACATAAAAATAGAAAATAATGATCTGAAAGTTTTGGGAGCTAATCATCCCAGTCCTCCAATTAAAGATAGAAAATAATGATTTGAAAGATTTGGGAGCTAATCTCCCAAGTATTTCTAACCACAGCTCAGTTTCAAACAAAACTGTCTTGGTGTTCCTCAAATTGGTCAAGCTGGTTTGGTACTCTGCACTGTATATACTTGTAATGCAAGTCTTAAACTCTATATTTACACACAAGAAACTACTGTGCTTGATTCAAAAAAAAAATTTATTGCTTTTAGGAAATACAACTCAAATATCAATAATTCATTCTACAAACATGAATAATAAACTTTAATTGTTCTGGATAACATTTTTATCATTTAAGAATCAAAAATTAGCTAACTTTACTAACTTTACTTAAAATCATCTCTGCAGTTAATGCTAAAGTACTGATAATTAAACTGAAAAGTATTGACTCTCAAACAAATAGGCAAATATATGCATTTGTCTGGGCAATCTCTCTACACAAATGTACACAAACTGAGATTCCTTGTCAAAATTTCAAAACTAAGTTCAAAGTAATTACCTCTTTGTACTGTGGGAGGTGTGGGGAGTTTACATTCCTGAGGCCCAATTTCCTGAATACTCTCCAGTATCATAGAGTTTCATCAACCTATAGGTGCTGTCTTCATTAATCATGTCAGGCATTTTTTCTAATTAACCACTTATCTATTTATCTATCTATATCTCTGGCTGCTGCTCCCTCCAGGAACTCCCTCAAGAGGGAGACCATGTCAAATGGAAATATTTCTTTACATATTTTTTTAACAAATTTCTTGCTTAATTTCTTGTCATGTTCTCTGGTTGTCTTCTTTCTATATCTTTTTAAGTACTGTTCACTGTCAACACCATAATCAATCTGGTTTAAAAACTTAAAAGCTGTGATCAGCTCACTCCTCACTCCTCTTTCTCCTAATGTGGGAAAATTTAACTCTGCTCTCCTTATTCTGGTACCATATATGCTGCCCTCCTCTGGACCTTCTCTGTGCTTCTTTTGGTGCAGTGACCAAACTTGACAAGCATATTCTAGTATAGGCCTTATGTGTAATACCAAATACTTGCTAAGTAATTCCTTACCAATACTCATGATAGCTATTATATCATCTGCCAGCAGACAGTTTGTTTCCTAAACTACTTTCATAATGTGGGACTCAAGTTACATGTCAGGGCTGATATTGACTTCCAAGTACAGGTAGTATCTCTCTAATCCGGCACTCTGTGGTCCAGCATGTTTTGAATCTGCCGCCATGAGTTTGTGGATCTGCCACCATGGTGGTGCTGTTAGCAAGTTAACAGCGATAAGGCACCAAAATCTCTTTACATTGCAGCCGAGCTAATTAACAGTCCTGTTAATTTCTTATACTCAGATGTATTTTAGCCCTTCAGGATGTCATCCAAAAGACCAAAAGGTGCAGACAATGGTGCTAGTGCTAATAAGCATATGCATAAATCATCATTTATGCTTGAAAAGGTGGAGCTACTGAGAAAATTACACAAAGGAACTTCTGTAAAGACTTTGTGTGAGTACTATAAGACTGGTTTGTCAACTGTGTATGATGAAGAAACAAAAGGAGCAGATTCTTAAAAAGTTTTTTGCTGAAAATGAAAGCCAGAAAAGTTTAAAGTTTCGGAAAACTTTGAAAGGTGTCAGGAGTACAGAAGTAGGCAGTGCACTTATAAAGTGGTTTAAGCTCCGATGTAACAAAGGTGTAAGCATTTCTGGGGAGATGCTTAGCGAGCAAGCCAAAGTTTTTCATAGAAAACTAAAGCTAGACTATGACTGTGAATATTCGCAAGGATGGTTACACAAGTTTAAGAGGAAACATGGAATTTCAGTAACATATGCATAGTGAGTGTGTGTGTGGTCTTAGAATTATCTTTAATACCCGAAGAAAGTGTTGAAGATTTTTCGGTTGATGGATGACATGGAAGCTGCGACAAAGCTTGTGGATGAATTTGCACAGTTAGTGACAGTGGAAAACTTAGCCCCTAAACAAGTGTATAATGCTGACGAATCTGCCCTGTATCGGCATCGTATGCCACAAAAAATCCTAGCTTAAGATATTGAGGAGTTTCCATCTGGGGCTAAGGATTCCAAAGATAGGGTAACAATTCTTGGCTGCAGCAATGCTGCAGGAACACATAACTGGTAAAAGTGTTCACCCGAGGGCCTTTCAAGGAGTGAAAATTCTTCCACTTATCTACTGTGGTACTAAAAAAGAGTGTATGACAGCTAAACACTTTCTTGAATGGTATGAAAATTACTTCGTGTGTGAAGCTAGAACACACTGTAAAGGACCATCCACACTATCAGGCAGCGCCCAGCAGGCACGAGCGTTAAGTCTGTCATCAGACACTTTGTGGCAACTTTGATGGGCAAATCAGCGGATTGGCCTTGCCCGTAGTTGAGCAAAATCACCAGACACTGCCCGGTGGTTTGACACCAGGTCTGGAGCAACAGAGCTGCCAGCCACAAAAAGTTACCACTCTTTACACCATATAGTTTTTATCTATTTTATGCACAGACAATCAATATTCTACACAGCAGTGTTTTTTCCCTTTCAATTTTGCTGCACATGATGATAACACACTTGTGTCCTGTCAACCACCTACTAGCTACTGTGTGACTGGACTGCCCAACCACCTTAACAGTGTGGACAACAACACAGGCATGGCCCACATGCATAGCGAGTGTGTGTGTGGTCTTAGAATTATCTTTAATACCCGAAGAAAGTGTTAAAGATTTTTCGGTTGATGGATGTAGCTTGACATTGACGGCCTTAATGACCCCTGGCAGTTGATGGGCCTATAGCCCAAACAACCAACCAGCAACACAGGCATGGCCAATAGACTTTGTCCAGTGAGGGAACACCCCGCCGGGAACTGCGCGATGGTGTGGACGTGACTTAACTCTGTTGGCCTTGATCCAAAATGCAAAATATTTTATATTTTAGATAATTGTTTGGCACACCCAAAAGCAGAACTTTCAATAAAAGACAATGTTTTTGGTCTATACCTCCCTCCTAACTGCACCTCTCTGATTCAGCCCTGTGACGGGGCATATCACATTCAATGAAATCTAAATACAGATCAAAGTTCATACACCATTTCCTTGTCACACTGAATAATGGGAAGGTTCCTGAAGACTTCATGAAGGAACTTAACTTAAAGGATATGGTATGGTCACTAGCTTCCGCCTGGAATAAAGTCAAGAAAAGTAAACTGCAAGGTAGCTAGCACAACCTGTGGCCAAGCTTAATGTTTCAGGACGAGGAAAGGAATGAACCTGATTTCTCTGGATTTAGAGTTTCTAGTGAAAAGATATTGATCCAAGAATTGGTCAAGTATGCTTGGGGTATGACTAACCCAAAGTGGCTTACAATAACCAAAGAGATTACAGAGGAAAACCTAAAGGAATGGACTAACATTGAGAATGACGAGCCTGTTGTTGATCAACCTACTTATCAAGAAATCATGGAGATGGTTCAGCAAGCTCAGAAGAAACAAGATCATCACGAAGAAAGTCCAGAGGAAAACGAAGGAAGTGGAAGAAAGAATTTCTATTGATAAATGTATCCAGATGACGAGAGATTTAATTGCAGGACTGGAGCAAAGGGACTTTATAATAGAACAAGAAATAAGGTACATTGGAACAGTGGTTGAAGGTCATTAATAACACTGCCAAGGCTCATTCCAGCATAGAAAATCCATTTCTCTGCACCTCCTCTGCCCCTGTTGTGAAAGTATCAGCTGACCATGAAGAACCTGCTGACCATGCTCACCCTGATGTACTTCTGACATAATCTGATGTAACAATAAAAGCCTTGTCTGGAAGCATTAATGGTTGCAACATTTTGTGTTATAAGCTCTGTTCTAACTTTGATAGCACACTAATATGTATGTGGAAAGAGCTGGCAAGAGTAGGGGTTGGGCATATGTTTACATAGGGGGTTCCCTTAGGGTCAATTTCTGTTTTCCGGCATTTTTGTGGTCCTAAAATGGCCAGGTCCCAAGGTTGCTGGATTACAGAGGTTCAACCTGTACTTACATTTTAGTACTTTGTCATCTCTCCTTTAGCCTTGATTACCAACTGCAAATGTCTGAGTATGGAATTGGCAAGGTTCCTGAAGTATTCTAGGTCTATGTTTTGGGATCACTGGGTCTTGATCTCCTGAATGAAGTAAGGCACTGACGACATGTTATAGGATGCAAGCTTGACTTTCTCCAGGTTCCAACAGTTCTCAAATGGGTTAAGGTCTGGGGAGTTCCCTGGCCACTCCAGCAGTTAAATATTTTTCTCTGATTACCAATTCATAACCTTTCAAACCTTATGCCATGGGCATTATCCTGCATAAAGTGATCACAATTGTGAACCTCATGAAAAGGAAGCAGATGGTCCTCTGTCATCTTAATATACTGCTTTCTGTTCATTGTAGCATTTTTAAGGTAAAAGTACAATTCTCCATTGAACCACGAGGTAGAAACATTAGGAACATTAGATAGGAGCCTCTGCAAACACTGCACTAGACTTGCCTCTGCCAGTGGCCTATTAAGGGTGAGGCACTAAAGGCTAAGAAGCAGCACTGGAGTTCTTTAGTTATGGAGACTGTTGCCCTGGCCACCCCTTTGGGGAAGTTCCAATTGGAACAAACATCAGAGATACAGATAGGCAGCACCACTAAAGCAACCCTAGATCATCACACCATTTGGGTGTTTAATAGTCCTCACACCGGCTGCCACCCTCTGGTCTCCTCACCCACCCCTGCCTTACTCCACTGTTGCTAACTCCAGGTCATGTACTTCTTTGCAAATGTGAGTAGTTTGCATCTCATGTCTTTTGTAACCTGGGGTTTGGCAGCTGGCTTGCAGGAAGGAATGTAAAGGTCCTTTTGCAGGCAGTGATGAATAGCTCTTTGAGAGAAATTTTCCAGAAATTTTAGATGGCTTTTTTTGAGTTTGGAGGCTGAAATGTAGAGGTTTATACTTGTAAACCTCTTTGTATTATTTTTAAAAGTTAGAAGTAAAACTCCCCATTGCTCCACTAAAGCAACCCCAGATTATCACACCATCTGGGTGTTTTACTGTCTTCTCTGTGAAATGAGAGTCATACCAGATGTCATCCCCCAGCCTCCTCAACCTCCCTTGCCTTACTCCACTGTTGCTAAATCCAGTCCATGCACTCCTTTGCAAAAAAATGTGATCTGTTTGCCTTTTACATCCTTTGTACAGGGGTTTGGCAGCTGGCCTGCAAGAGGGAATGTAAAGGTCCTTTTGCAGGCAATACTGAATGGTTCTTTGAGAGATGTTTTCTAGAAGTTTTGGATGGCTTTTCTTGAGTTTGGTGGTTGAAATGCAGGGTTACTTCAATATTTCTCATCTTAGGAGGTTCTTTGGACATCTATGAGTTTTCCTTGGATGACCTGGGATAAGCATTGATGGAGGAATGAGGATGTCTGGAAAGCCACTAGCACTGGCAAGCAGCCAGCTGATCAAGTGTTCTAAGCTTCCAGTGCACCTAGAAACTAGTACGGAAATTTTTCTAAAACACACTTTCCTATAAATTTTCCATGGCAGTATGTTTCCCCTCACTGCAAGATATTTCTTTTCTCATTTCTTTCATGCAGTTGAACCAGGATGGGGAGGTGGCTTATGCTTTACTACTCTGTTTAAACCATTATATCTGGGCAATGAAAACAGATAACCTCATTATGAATGACAAGGTTTCCTGTGTTTGGTCCTTCCCATGTACTCCCACATATAATTCCTAAGAAACGAAAAAATAAACCCTTACAAAATACATGCATATTATCCACAGCAGTGGTAAAGAAATCTACCTAAAAGCAGTAAACACTGTTTATGTCGACATGGCAGGGTGATGGGTGGACAGGAAATAGTGCAGATTTCTTTTTTTTTTCTGTTGAAGGCTCCAGTCACAGACAAAAGTCCACATCAAGGACAGGCCCTAATTGAAATATAGAGAATTGAGAAAGGCAGAAAAACAGACAGGGAAAGTATTTACAAATTTTTGAGAAAGTGAAAAACATGTCTCTCAAAATGAGCCAGGTCATAGTCATTGGGAAAGAGGTGAGAAGGTAGAGAGTTCCAAAGCTTCGACATGTAGGGAAAGAAGCAGTTATCAAAATGGCACACACTTGAGTTCCTGATGACCACACAATAATCATGTGACGCAGCAGCTTGCCGAGTATTCCGTTGTCTAAATAGTGGTGGGGCCACACATGCAGCCAGCTCTCAGGAGCAAAAACCAAAGTAATACCTACAGAAAAGGAAAAGTGAACCAGCATTGTGGCATAGGGCAAGGGGGTCAATTTTGGAAGTTAGCCTGGGACAGTTTATAAGTTGGATTGCTTTCGACTCAACTCTGTCAAGTAAGGAAACAGAGTTAGAACCACCCCAAGTGTGAGAGTAGTACTCCATACAAGGATGAATCATTCCTTTGTATAAACGGAGCAACTGTTCAGAAGAGAAAAAGTTACAACATCTAAACAGGACACCCAGTTTCTTAGAGGCAGATTTAGCTGTTCCCATAATGTGAGGTTTCCAAGAAAGAGTGGATGTTACAATAATACCAATTATGTTCATCGAGTCAAGAGGAAGAATTACAGAACCGTCAAAGGAGATACTAGAGTTGTGAGGAGTTATCGATAGAGAGACAAGTAGAAATTGGGTCTTGAAGGCAATAAACTTAACTAGAATTTGTGTACCCCACTGAGATATCCTGTCCAAGTCTGAGTTTGATGTCGAAGCTGTATCAAGGCGAGATGCAGATCGAGTGAGAGAAGAGGGAGCAGAACTGAAGGATGCGGATGAATGCAGCATTGAGTCGTCAGCTTATGAGTGCATTGGGTTACTTGTGGAAGAAAGAAACTCGTTGTAAATCAACGAGGTATGTAGACTTGTTGTAGTCACATGCATGTATTATGACCTTGTTTGTGAATCTGACTTACGGGTTTCTAAGGACTTGGTTGGTTGTCTGGTATTTAGACCTCTCAACTACTAGGTCATTAAGGCCGTCATCGTCACGCTACATTTCTCACGTAAAAATCTTTAACACCTTCAGATGGTGAAGATAATTGTAAGACCACATGCACTCCCATTATGGATATGGCCCATGAAATGTATATCATTAACTGCAATCTTATGGTACTTTTACGAAGGTATGGTAGGGATATTCATTTAATAGGACACGGAAGGTATCTAGTATCGCTTGACCATCAAAAGTCATGTATCATCTCTTCTCGTATGCGTATCTTAGCACGTCTATCAGAACATTGACTGATATTTCGTAAATTTGTTTTATTGTTTATAAACTAAAAGAGTACCACTAATATATAAAGGAATATCTATTTGTGTTTACTGTAGAGTGTCGCTTGAAGAATGTCCTAAGTGCAGTAGAATGTGTCATTTCAAACTGTTAATTATACGCTAATAACTGTTTCCATTTTCATTTCATATGTTGACAAAGAATGTCAATGAGATTACAAAAAATCTTGGAAAATGTGAATTGAACTGAGCTATCTAATTATGGAAAAAAAGGAAAACAGCATATCATAAAGCTTAGAGCTGAAAGAGATCTTTCAAATGAAGCGAGTCACTGTGGGAAATCATAACGTGAAATATATATATCAAGAGTGGTGAATGTCTTGATGTTTAACTATGGTAGGAAAAAGGGTGTCTGTGTGAATGGTTTACCGTAAGTTAGAATGCTAAACTATTCCAGAAAGAAATACGGTTAATGTAGATTAATGTCCCCAGTACTTTTCAACTATGCAAAAATACTTGTTGAGAAAACACTTTTAGACTTCGATGAGGGAATGAAGGTTGGAGGGGAACTAGTTAAAGCAGTCAGGTTTGCTGATGACAAGGAATCTGTTAAAAGCAGAGAAGAAGGTGTCTAGCGAATGGCTAATAGATCATCTGGGATGGCATGTGCTTCTGGAATGAAAGTGAACGAACGGAGAATGAAAATGATGAGAATTGCAAGGAAATAACAAGGAGCCGTAAGAATATGCGCTTAAAATCAAACGGTGGAAGAAGTGAAATATTACCAATGTTTAGGAAGTGTTTTAATTCGTAGAATAGATTTTTAACAAGGATATGAGGGGACTAGAATAACTTTGGACAAAGCATCTTACAACAAAGAAAAAATTGCTACCTACAAGTAAGCTTGACTTGAAGCTGAAAAAATGATAGAAAGAGCTGAATATGGAACATCGTGCTGTATAGTTCAGAAGCATGGATTACGAAAGCATAGATACGAAACACTTAGAAACTCCTGGCATGTGGTTATGGAGAAGAGCATTGAAGGTCAGTTGGAGAAATCGTAAAGCAACGATACTGTTCTAAGGAAGGTGGAAGACTGAAGGACTTTACTTGGTTAACTGAGCGAAGATAAGACTCAGCATGACGTTTAATGCGAGGAGAAAGTCTGTTGAAAGATTTGACAAAAGGAGGACATAGGGGCATAAGACAACGAGGAAGCAAATTGGAGAAGTAAAGGTCGAAAAAAGTTATCACATAATGAAGTAAAAGTCTGAAGATGAAATAGTTTGGCGAGAGTTGTAACTAGACCAAACTTCATCCTAAACATCAGAAAATATATGATTGAGGTCTGAAATATAGGTTACAGACTTGAAGTCATTATGATGTGGCCGTTAGCAACTCAGGGTTAATAGTTATGATACTTGTTTCGCTCACTTACATGACTTAGTTTCGAGCTTCTTACCTTCCCATATTATTCATAACAACAAAATGCTCCCTTCTGATGCGCGACATTGCCGCTTTCTTACAATATCTCTGACTTTTCCGTGCTACTCTATTACTTTTGTTTCAGTTTTCTTTCAGTTCTTAATATTTTTCAAGACCTTACTTCGATGAAGTGGAGAAGTTGGCATAGAAAAAAAAACATCAACTTCCCTTTAACAAAAGACGCAGAGTCTACGTACCAGGAAAGTGGGTCAGCCAGAAAACTAGCTTAATCAACAGTCACAATACCTTCATCGTGGAACTACCGAACAGCTATTTGATAATTATGATAATGATAATAAATGGTTTATTGACCAAGAAAGTTATTCATTAAATGATTCAATGTAAAACATAGTGTCCTTGTTTACAATGAGTAGTTTGAACTAAAATTGGATTTATCCCTAAAATCACAAAATTTTAGAAAAATAAAAGATAGAAATGATAAAGTACCTAACATATAAAACATATCAAGAACAATCAAGTATCGTTAAAAGGAATATCAATACTAAAAATGCCAAAATACTGTATAAGTCTACGTATACAGAAGCAAATTGTTAACATGAGACATCATGAGGAAGTCTGTGTGGTGTTAAGTTTTGATACATTATATGGGATACTGGAATTCTGATACCGTGTAGTTCTGCATCTAATAGTACGTAGTAATTGTGAGCATTGACTTGTGTCCCTGCCATGTATGTCATACAAAGTCTTTGGTAACACGTGTCTGGGAGACCTCAGATTCAGAGGACCCCTTCCAAAACTGAGTTAGCTCCTCACACCTGCTTTACAACGATTCACATCTGAGTAATTCTAAAACTCTTTCATACCCATTATATTTACAACCAAGGATTATTTTGAAACACCTTTTTTGGATGCATTCCGATTGATTATGTTGTGCTCGGGTCTCGCCTGGGTGCTACACTTAAGCTGCACATTCTAATGTTCTTCTTATGAATCACAAGTAAAGTGTTAGCATTGCCTCCCTGCCAAAATCAAAATGACGTGCTCTGTATAATACAAATATACAATTGTTAGTCTTCTTTATTAAATAATCTATGTGGTCATTCCAAGTTATTCATTATTAATATATACACCTAGGAGCTTACATTTGTACACTATCGGTAGATTGCAATTGTTTAAAGTAAATTGTGGGTACACTATTGGTCTTATTGATGGACTGATTATCATAACTTCACTCTTTTGTGGGTTTGGTGACATTCTGACATAAACACTCTCTCTTGTAAAATTATTCAATGTGTCTTGCATTGTAAATATTATATTGTGATGAACATCAACTATTTCAGCTAATTTCATATCTACATATTTAACATGAAAAGTGGTGTCTCTGCAGATGCTGTTGATGACTGCCAAGAATATAATGGATCCAAGGTGTGTCCCCTGAAGTACCCCGCAAGTAATAGTATCCCAGCGAGGCAGTGTATCATTATAGCGTACTCTGTGTTGGCGACCTGTAAGGAAGCTAGATATGAAGTTTAACAGGGAAGGACAACATCCCAACAGAAAAAGTTCACATACGGCTACCGAGTGATCCACAAAATTAAAGGCTTTATGAAAATTAATCAGGACAATCTGGGCCATTTTGTTCAGTTGTTCAATTCCTTTTAATAGTGTTCAATAAATGAATTAAGTAGTGACAAGTAGAACTTCTTTTTGAATTGCCATACTGTGCGATCAAGATTTGGTTTAATATTTTCCGAGACCCACTCAGTAACAAAGCCCTCCAACAATTTACCAAGATCAGGGGTGAGGGAAAGAGGTCTAAGATCTCTCAGCTGCTGTATAACATTCTTCTCAGGAAGAGATGTAATGGAGGCACCTTTCCATTTCTTTGGATGTAAATGTGCTGAGAGGGGCAGCTGGTGGAATGTCTGATCACTATCTTGTGGAGGCGAAAGTGAAGATTTGTAGAGGGTTTCAAAAAAGAAGAGAGAATGTCGGGGACAAGGGAATGTTGAGAGTAAGTGAGCTTGGAAAGGAGACCTGTGTGAAGAAATAC
>JAUUDW010147787.1:609-15032 GCA_032361385.1 Panulirus guttatus | reverse complement strand
ATATACAGAGAGAGAGAGAGAGAAAGAGAGAGAGAGAAAGGGTCATTATTCACTGGAAGGTAATCTAGAATAAGGAATCCACTGACTGGCGCTCGTGAGTCGTCTGAACTCGAATTAATCATGAATGTTGTTGTTCCATCAGCTGGTTGGGTGGGCGGTTCACGTCAGGATAAGCGGCCGTGAGACGCAGTAAAAACCTTCCCACTTTATCCTGTTAGTGGGCGGGGACGAGTCTCTCTCTCTCTAGCTGCGGCTCGTGCCAGCGGCTCACTAACGAGCCTATTATCGTCCGTCTTAACGAGGCCATTAACGATATTAGAGGAAGAATGACACTATTAGAGTTTGCGGTGATAATGCACCCTTGATTGGAACTCTTGAAGCGTGATTGGAAGCGTGAATAACCCCGGCTTACGGCGAACGGGGTCTGTGGGACGCAGAATATGCACCAGAGCGTAGGATAGTTGGGGAGGAGTTTACCTGCATTTTGGAACGTATCAAGAAACCTTGATTTTGTTACACCTATTTAAGAGAAATGTTTAAAGAAGTTAACATTCATTAACATTCACTGTATATCCATCAGTTCATTATACGTTCCTACGCAGAGTGATCTTGCATTGTTTTGCTTTCAAAAGCTAAAAGACAGTTCCTATATACGACATTCTGTATGGCTTTATATACATGGTGAGAGCGTTTCTCGCACCAAAGGAGTCCATCCTTTCCCTGTTCCTGGTTGAAGCACTGCTTCTGTGTTCTCTCTTTGCTAATTACCAGCCTCATTTCCTTTTATCTCCTTTGTTCATTTATTATTTTCTGTCTGATATTTTCTTTGGTCTTCCAGATTGCATTGTCGGCAGTAAATCTTTGTCTACTTCTTAAGTCTTCTAGAATTTGTTTCTAATGTTTACAACACTTTCATTACAAAAATAATTCCAGTTTAAGCTCGCTATCCCTTCATTTATCACTTTGCAGTTCATTCTATCATAATGGGAGTTCAAGTCATATATTTCGTTTATGGCGTCTTTTGCTGTGTCAGTTTTCTTCTCTGTCCAAGGAGTAAGTTATGGCTGCCTCCATTATGTTATGATTTGAGATAATAGTCTTATTTACCTCGATGTCAGTGAAGAGCGCCGTGTCGTTTGTGAGTTCAAGGCCTAAAGTGTTGTTGCCTCTTGATGATTTATGATTCATTTGTTGCAAGTTGATGATATTTCTCTTTTCATCTGTTCGCTTTCATCTGCAAGCGTAATTTTTATTGCTGTGAATTTGGGATAGAGAGAGAGAGAGAGAGAGAGAGAGAGAGAGAGAGAGAGAGAGAGAGAGAGAGAGAGAGAGAATTGTCGTGGTGTGCGCGGGAGAAAGACGCGAGAATATTCACGTCCGATATGACCCATACTATGGTCCTGGACAGATGATTCTGCACAGGCTGCCAGCAGGTCTCACCTGGGTTTAAGTTCCTCACGTATGACCCACAATGCCTGCTTATACTGTTTAGATTATCGTCTGGCAGTCCCACAGAGACATCACCACCGTTTCTGAAACTATCTTTCTCCCGAAACCATTTTGCGTACGTTTGCGTTGAAGACAGAGGTGAGGCCGTGATATTTCCCGTATCACAGAAAAATATACGAAGTAAAGCAAAAAATCTTGGGTGCGTCAGCTGGGCACTCGACCCAGGAACCTATGTGCCAGAGTCTGCTGTGCCAGAAGCCTATTAATAATTCCGATACATCAACTAATTGATTGAAATGTTACGTTACACCCACAGTTTCTTGAAGGACTTAAACACCAGCGTTGCTTTGAATCGCACTATCACTTTTATAGCGAAAGAAACGATCTAAGACTCTTTTCTTGAGACAGGAACTTAGATTAAAAGAATCTTTCTTTGATTTATGGCCACCAGGAGGCCTCTCCATCCTCAGCAGCTGACTCCTGATGCTCTGACCACATACTAAATGGACACGCTAGGGACCATTCGTTACTACCTGTTGCGGGTCCTGATCTAATAACCTGCCAGGGGGTCACTGGCCATCAAATCCAGCAACATCCACATATCTACACTGCCTAAGACTTGGCAGTAAACAGGACACATGCTTCATGCTGCCGACATCTATCACTTGTGCAGTTATGAGCAGAGAAGTCACAGAAGGTGGCAGTTTAATCTGTCCAATGGATTAAACAGCCACAGTTTCCTTAAAGATAAAAGGAGGATCTATATCATCGTACACTACGTATTAGGGAATTATATTCTGATATGCAGTAAAGCACTGTTAGAAAATCCCACGAGTATTTGTAAAAGCGCATATAAAAACCATCCATCTTTAGTGATCACGAAAAAGAGCATCGAGGCTTCTAAAATCCAATGATAAAAGCATGATTTTGCCTGGAGTTCGTTGATGATAGAACGTTTACATAATGATGTAGCGCATCGTATTATTCAGGGAAAGGTTTCATTTCCACGAGAGTAATCAATTTAATGTAATCCTACTCCTATGGAGGCTTAGTTGTAACTAGCGGCAATGGCACCTGCCCGCTGATTGTATCTAGCCGATATATAAACAGGCAAAGAATTAATTTCGGTTGGGAGAAGCTCCAGTAATTCTCTGGAGCCCTGTGAACTTATTCTTCTCACCCATTCCTGTTTTACCGAAGAGGAAACACAAAGATTCATCTGCGATGTCTACATCCCGACCAGTAGAATCAAAGAATGTCCATCTGCAAGCCATAATTTTTCTACTTCCTTGGCCTGCAGCTAGACAAGTGACGTTTCCCCCATCAGATATCATGAAGAGTAAGTCATCACAACATACACATATAAGTGCAAGATTCACACGAAATCTCTTTGACGGTTGTCATAGAAAATGACTTAAGTCATCAGACCTTTAGTGGTTCACTGGGGAGTGATGAAACTCCCTCAGTGTTTTCGGTCTTAGACATCTCTTACGATCTTTACTTTTATTATTATTATTGTACAGTGGTACCAAGTGATAGCTCTAGGATCCCCGATTCCTCTATCAAGGAATAAAGAATTGAAACTGAACTGAACTGAATCATTTTCCGCCTTAAATCCTTCGGCCTTTCCACACGTCTGCCTCTCCCTTGCCAAGCTGGTACTTGTCTTGATAGTCTGCTCTGATCCATTCTCAACAAATGGCTATGATAATTCCCTATGTGCTCTGCTGGGCTGATTAGTTTTTTCAGTTTGAATCCTTAATTCCTTGATAGAGAAATCGGGATCCTAGTGCTGTCACTAAGAACCCCTGTACAATAATACCAGAGGCATCTGGCATATGACCGCTTTATTCTCTCAGCAGTGCTTCACCCGCATACTCAAGCAATCTTTAGTATAAATCTCAAACAGTTTTTAAATCCTCTCATCCTCAACTTACTGCAACCCCGTTCCAAGTCGTGCAAAGAATTTTTGACCTTTCGATTGTAATGTCACGATCCCTGAGAGTGTTAGTCCGACCTTCGGCGTGTGATGGCCAGGTCTTTGACTTCACTCTTAATTAGGAGTCCAAAAGGTCCCATATGCTTTGAATCGGATGAAAGGCGGGAGACCCGAGTAGCCACTCGATAGGCATTGTTTCAGGCCGATATTCCGACCACCGTATCAGAGTTCTGGAGGTATGCAGCGAACTTTGGGGGCCAAGTGCTGATTTTCCCTCTAAGGCTCATTTAACTCAGCAGAAAACATAAGTGCCTCAGCATTGCGTGAACACAGGGTAGCACTGCATGCTTCAATATTCCCACACACTAACTTTCAACGAGATGATCTTCCGTGTCGACTATTCCAACGATGGAAACATTTTCTTACTTTGAATCAAACTCATTTACTTCCCCTCATGATACTAATTTCCATACAGTGAGAACAAATTTTAACAGTCAGAATCAATGTGGTATTTGGGTAAATGTAAGTGATTACTCCACTCATTTGCAATATCTGAACAGAACTTGAATAGTACTCGCTAGGTAATGATATTCCAGCATTCAAAGGACGTATATTGATTATAAATAAATGGGTGCTAAACAAAAATAAGACGGCAATTTAGATTCAAGCGACTGATCAGCCATGCAATTACTTGGTATTGTTGTTTCCCTATACCTGATGGGGTTTTCCTCACTTCCAAATGAAGATGTCTTTACAATGCAGACGACGACCCGTTCCCAGCATACTGCACAGAGAACTCCGCCCTGCACTCTCTGTCATACGTCGCTAGTGCAGACATCAGGCGGGGTATCGAGCATACACATCGGTAGCATGGAGTCGTTGCTGTCTCTGTACAACAGCCAAACTGAAGCTCTTGGATGACCCTCAAAGAGATGATATAAATCTACTTGAGCGATTGACAGTTTACCACACCAGTTGATCTGGTAGCATCCTCGTACTTCTCTTCCAATTTCGAGCCCTCTTCCAAACCCATCCCAGTTTCTCTAACTTATGACACCCTTCCGTTTTGTCAACATTCCAAAGAGAGATATTCATGGCTTTATCTCCAACCTCCTGGGAGAAGTTATGGGGCAATATTTAACTGTTGCTGTTATCATCTTCTGTTCCTGAGTGTTCACGGCCTGAGTGATGAATTACTGCTGCTCCTTCCTCTTGACTCATTTCCTACCCTCTTCCCCTACTCTCCATTCCTTAGTTACGCAATTTTCCTCTCAGGTCTTACATTACTATAAAGAAATATCGTAATCCATCACGTATCCTGTGTGGTGTGACGACCTGGTGTGGCCTTCTCCATCATCTCCAGGGCCTTGCTAGATGGACCAACACATCCTTGCTAATGATTCTCTTTTTGCTTGTTGGGGTGAGGACATTTTCTAAAAGTCTTGTTAAGCATTGTAATTTGACTGTTTACATATTTGATAAGTAATTACAATAGGTTCAGCTTGTAATATCCGTATAACAGCTGGGAGTAAGACAACCTATGCTCTACGACGCTGCAACACATAAAACACAAAATAAGACAGTTTCCCTTTGCAGTTTACCTTATTCGAAGGAAATAACACATAAACAACTAAAAGACAGGAAATTCATATGTAAAAGAAAAAGATAAGATGTACTTCAGCTGTATTTACATTAACAACGGTATATTCAAATGAACGATCGCATATAATTTTCATTTTATGAGATAATGGAAAACTACCAAGCCTCTGTTTCGGATCTGCTTCAACTGCAGTTGAATCAGCCGTGAATTAATGACTCACCAAGCATTCCAAGCGCTTTCCTTCTGTCTGTGTTCACTACTGCACGACTCTGCATGAGAGTATCGCCACAGAAGGGGAAGGGGCTTTTGTCCCTCACTTGACATTAAAACGACTAATCTACCGTAACATTAGAACAAATGTTCATGAGAAGGTTGACGGCATAGGGAGCATAGAGAAGACGTGGGTGTGGTGGATGGTTTAACGTGTGGGAAACAATGATGCAAAAGGCGATGAGGGGAAGAATATTTGATGACTTTGGGATGTAAAAGATGGTGGTAAGTTGTGGGTGGATGAGAAGTGGAACGAGAGTGGAACTGGGCGGTGGAGAGGTGGGTAAGAGAGCGGAGAAAGTGTAAGTGGATGAAAAAAGAAAACATAACCCAGCTTGCTTGCCACACAGCTTGGAGAGGCTCCATATGTCACACACCTGACCAGAAGCCAACCATCTGCACTCCCTTTACCAAACACAGACCTGCGCTAATCATCATCCAGATTTAGCAACACCCTGAGAACTCATCCTTGAATGATTAATTTCAAAAGTTTTAGTTGTTTCAAAACAATTCTAAATGATTTTTACGTAAAGTTTAAAGTGAAAACTCTCACCGAACCAATTAAAGATAATTAGTAGCATGAAACAACGCCTCTTGTGAGGAAAAAAGAATTGTTAAAACGTCCAAGAGATTCCACCCATGCATGACTCCGTTTTCCTCTCGGGTACGTAGACCATATCCAAGACAGTCAGATGAAGTTTCTATGGCTGCACAACTTCCTCTTCAAGGCCAGAAAGCTTGACCATCTATCCTCCACTAGTGCTTGACTCTATTTATCTTGATCAGTAATATTTTCAGGTGAGAGAAGAATGAGACCAGAAGATTTCATATATGAAACTTACACTGAACGCTTAGTGATGGTAACTAAAATCAGGACACCGAAATTACAAGCAGTCAAAATTCTTTTCAAAATATGTGTCTGTTGACGTGGTAAGTGAATATTCTCTCGTATAAACAACGAGAATGTTCACGCCTAAAAATCAAGGAGTAGAAAAAGTGAGGATGAAAACTGGTCGAGACATTTTTCCATCTACTGTACCATAACAGACAAAATCATTACTTTGTGGAGATGAAGCCTTTGAAAACGAGGGAGGGCATATTATACAGACGGGAATGGGATTTCTAATGATTTCTTTTCATATGTCGTGGATGAAAGGGTTCGGCGCGTGAGGTCAGACCGTTAAGGACATTCTTGGTTCTAAAGACATTCTGGGAAACATCCAATACCCGTCAAAATCCCGCGCTGATCTGGTGAGCATTTTGGCTCAACTTTGGATTCCAGTTTTCCATAAATCCTGCTGAAATTTGTCGGTTCTTCGGTATGACTGAAGGTATCACATGCATGGGAACTACTATGTATCATCTAAGACTTTGGTATCGGGAGTGACGGCAGAAGACAGGAGGACAAAAGGCGTCGGATGGATCTCGCGCAACCACAGTACTCCCATAGGGCGTCGCGCTGTACCCACTACTATTTCACATACATGAAAATGACCAGACCGGCAGTGCTACCAGTTCCTCTAATGCTTAGTTGCTATAACACGTCCTCAGGATCTTTGCAAGTTAATTACGTGCAAAATTTCCTGAACATCTGTTGGGAAAATATGATAGAATTATGAAATTCTGGGCACAAACATTTCAAAATGTTTATTAATCTTTATTTCTTCTTGTGTCTTACTCTGAAATTCTTCATGACTCGGTCATTTTCCTATGACGACTTCGTCCGTTTCTTTTCTTCCACAGGTTAAGCAACTCAGCTCTTTACTTACTTACAGCTGAACAATTTGGCTGCAACGTGCTTTTGACAAGCTCGTCTGTGAGGCAACACTTGCATTTTGGTCAATATATGTGACCCGTGTGGAGACGGCACATCCCCCTCCACTGGTTATTTCTCGTGATCGTTATGAGCCAATTATCAGAATATCTTATATTATTGGTATCTCGGGATCTTGCTTAGATACTGATGATAAAGATTTTCCCTGTCGAATATGCAATTTCAAGACACGTTTTTCTAACAGTGACGGAGAGGAATCGACTTAATTCCGTCCAGGAAAATTCTATAATTGTTGATATTATCGCCTTCAGTTTTCGTCGGAACTTAAAGAATACGCTTCGTAAGAACAGCAGTAGGATTTGTTTCCATGCCCTCTTCATAGACACCAGAGGTAGACAAAAGACTGCAGTCTTCCACAAATCAGGAATTACCTCAATTCGATTATAAAAGGAGATTTTTAACACACAAGTATCAAAGTGGGGAGAATTACTTTACCTGTAGCCCTAGGCGTGGACCTAACTTTGCCTTACCTGAACTCGCTTAATACTGCCCTATTACACTTTCGATAACAGACCAAATCACGAGATGAATGTATTAGTCTTAGTTCCAGCTACAAATGAGGATATTGTCTATAACGTGCCTGGAAAATATTTGGCAATGACTGTCCAGTCATTTTGAGGTAGCTGTTGATAATCACAGTAATGACAGTGGCAAGAAGAAAGTAATATCAGATTTTAGACTCGAAAATTTCAGGGAGTGCTCTTGACGGGATAAGCTGGGATGGCATCACAGAGAAACACATCTCATGAAAACTGACTTGACGAATTAACTGTGTTTAGCTTAAGTGCTGCCGAGTGGGCGAAGAGGCGTCAAGGCATCAGTGTTACTAAATGGGAGAAAAGGAGTCATGGCGACAGGATAATACTGCCATATGGGGGCAGGGAAGGAAACAAAGTGACAGGGGACTGCGAAATGAGAGGAAAGGCGTCCAGAGAACGGGGCAGTGTTACCAAGTGAATGAATCCCAGCAAGTGGCAGCGTAATCAACAGAACAAAGCCAGACAACCGCGAGAGCTTTGATTACGTTTATGGCAACACAGGCAGGACCATGGAATAGCCTTCTCGGTTCCAGTCTTCCAGAGTGCTGGATGCTAATGCTACGCTCGGAGCCGAGTCACAGCATCTCGTTAAGCCCTTATCAACATAGTTATGATCAAGCTTCTAACCCCCACGATACTCACGTCTATCAGTACCAGATATACGTGGACAAAGTCTCGAGACTAAAGTGAAACTCTCTCTCTCTCTCTCTCTCTCTCTCTCTCTCTCTCTCTCTCTCTCTCTCTCTCTCTCTCTCTCTCTCTCTCTCTCCTCGATTCTGTTGATGTTGTTCATATTTTTCACACCCTCAATCAACTTTTCAGATGCCCATCTTAACGAAGGCTTTGAGGTCATTTCCAAGGCCAGGGAGGTTTATTCTGCAGGATAAGTGATTAAAATCATCCAGCCTCACTAATGCATGTATACAGAGGAACAACCACTATGCAAACCATCTTGGTAAAATCTGACAATTTTGCAACGACAGACGAGAGAGAATTTGATCACAGTGTTTTTCAGTGATGCGCTGAGAGATCATTCCAGGCAGCCACAGATAACAGTGGCAATCATGAATTACCATCCTCGTATGACAGTCTTGCTCAGCACCCTATTAGCACCTTCGGTATGAGTCCTTGTAGGCGCACTTACCTGGAAAATACCTACAAACAAGATGCAATTATCAACGTAACGTCTGCGATACACTTCTCTCGTAAAACCTTGGCAGAGGTCGGTCGCAATATACTAGTTTTATCTCTCCCATACGCTAAGCCTTCCTGGAAAGGTTTTAGCTGGTGAACCTGACACACACCATTGAGATTACATGACAACACCGAGGGCCAAGCCCTCCAACTAGATTTTGCATAAGCTGGGGTAAGGGGAAGGAGGGCCCACGGTTCCAACGCCAGTTCCTTGCTAAATGCAAGCTTCCCGATTTCCATGACAGAGGATCGTGGGGAATAGCTTTCTCTCTCTCTCTCTCTCTCTCTCTCTCTCTCTTTATTGAGATTCTTCGCTGCTCGTCCCATTCTTCCCTCCCTCCCCGGCTACGCCTTGGTTCGTGGACTATCTTTATCTGTCTTTCTTCCTGGCGATTTTTAATACGAGCTTTGGCAGCATTTCACGGCATCCTTATGACCCGTTGGCGTTGTCCCTACCACGCCCGAGCGGGGAGGAGGTGATGATGACCTCGTTCGGAGGATCAGCGGCGTGGCTGGATATGAGGAACTTGTCAGAGCTCCGACGACGATGGGTCGGGGGAGGGGACGCCCCTTGTCATCTCCCGAGCGACGTCTTCGAGGAACGTGGTAATCTACCGGTAGGAAAACTTGTAAATGGCCCCGGCTGAATGTAATCTAATGATAAACAGTACGCCCGAGGCCTTGATGAAATACCATCCGGGGATCAAAGACCAGCGAGATTAATATTTAATGAGATGCTCCCGAAATGAAGGTTAGCACAAACTCTGGGATACAACTAATGTAAACGACAGATGCCCTCGCTCGCAACGTTAATCAACAGAGTTTGGACGATGAGGGGGAACGTTTCCTCGCCTTCTGTTCTGCTTGTCTTAAAAACATTTACGAATTCTTAGGCTTCATTTTCATAGGCTGTCTAATGTGGCAGTCGCGGGATTGGGTCAAGAGCCTCAAAGAGTCGAGACTAAAGTAAGTGTTGTATGTCTGTTGGAGGATGAGCTAAATAGTCAGCCCACAAGTTGGCTTTACCGTCTCCCATCGACCCATGAGCCAGCGTGAGTCGACCTGGGGAGTCGACCACACCGCTCTGTATCGCTCTATGAACCAGCGTGTGATCCCACCTGAGAGTCGACCATCTACCCATGAGCCAGTGCATAAACCCACCTGGGGGTCGACCTCACCCCTCTTGTATCGACCCGTGAGGCAGTATAAACCCCCTTCGGTCGACCTCACTCACTCTCCACCACCTCAGCTACACCTGACGCCCCAAGCACACTACAGGAGAATCAACCTTACCCTCCTCGTGTCCGACATGCCACTGAGTCTGGTTTAATTTCTCAATGTTGTTCCAAGTCAACTTCGTCTGTTCTGAGACGCATAAATAACTTTGCACATAATTTTGCTCCCAGTGGGTAAATAATGATGTTTCTCGGTGAACGAATCTGCTCAAAACTCTCCACCCCGACTTAATTGCTTGAGGAGAGACCACGAGGTTATTTAATTTAGCAGGCGCTGAGCGTTGGGTTAAGTTTTATACATATTACTCCAGGGGGCGTTGTCTGACGAGTCTAGATTGCCCTCCGGCAGTCGACAGATTCTGAGAATGGTGACGAGCGTCTTCAGAAATTCCCAGACGCGTCTCATAAAATAAGGCTTGTGGCTGAAGCACTTGCTTATTGAAGGCATCGCGTGTCACCTTCCACTTGGGAAAGACGCACCACTATCCAGGTTTATCGCGAGTCTACGATACTTACAGCAACACGACAGTGGTACAGCAACACTGGGAATATGAAAACAACACAGAAAACTGGGAAGTTAGAGCAACACAATGGATGTAACAACACAAGCGTGAGTGTTTCAGCAACTTTGGAGATACTGTCGGTGTTACAGCAACACCATAGATATCACAGGAACACTGAGGCAGTTACAGCAACACTGAAGATGTTACAACAATACTCTGGATATCGCAGCAATGATGAGGGCATTACAGCAACGGAGCGAGAAGTTACAGGATGAATTTGCAACGGTAAGGCTGTTACAGAGAGACGGGGTGTTAAAGCAAAGGACTGCGTTCGTTACAGTGACACTGTAAGAAGCTATGGCAGTGGTTGAGGATACTACAGTAGAGATGTCACGGTTTACAGTGGCCAGTATTAAATCTATAAGTGGCTGCTGTATCAATAGGCCTGGATTTCAGCAAAGGGTTGGGCTGATGCAGCAACAGATGAGGAGTAATTCAACAGGGGAAAGGTGCGTGACAGAGACAAGTGAGTTAGAGATTACAACAAAGTTGAGGTGTTACAGCAACAGGTCGGGGGGATTACAGGAAGGATAATGTAATGACTGAAAATTACAAGAAAAAGCGGTGGATTACAGCAAAGAATGTGTAGGGGATTCAGCGACAGATGAGCGAAGATTTTCAGCACCGGATGAAGATTATAGTGAGATCATGGGACGTTTAGCCAACACGTGACGGTGGTACAATAACGGGAGAGTTCTCATACGAAGAACTGGAATGTTATACTCTGTCTTAGGCCTTTGACTCGACCTTCAAAGGTCACGCCCTTATGCAGTAGGGCGTTACAGAAATGGTCAAGGGTCGTGTCGTTGTGCGTAAGGATGGCACCATCGAGTTGGAGGGAATTTACACTACCATTTATGCCGCGTCAGTAGTATCGTGTGGTTGGTGTGTGAACCACTGCCGCACATCGCTCAGTAACGGTCCCTCCTGAGTTCCCTCTTCATAATGGTCTCTACTTTATGGGTCCTCTTCATGTAGAACCCCTAGCTGGTAGGCTATGGCCAGCGGGATCCTTCGCTACTGAGCCCCTCATAAACTGAGTCCTAAGGAGAAGAATGTCGTACGAGTGTTTTATTCCAGACTCGTGGGGACTCTCAGTACCACCACCGACACACCAGATGCAATAAACTTGTGTACTGTTTATGACCTATTTGTCTCCACACAGGGCGACACGACTTTACCATCAGACTCAATGTCTTGTCGGCACTTCATGCAAACATTAACCACAAACCCCCTTGGCAAGTGGAGGAATACCCACCAAGTCTACCCAGATCAAGATGTATAAGTATATATGCTATATGGCTCCGTCATTGCCAAGTCTATCCTAGCCATTAGTAAAAACACTTATCATCATTCCCAGTCTTCCCTTATAATAGGGTATTATTCTCTTCCCATAGCAGAACAAACATGTTCCCACTGCTTCCTCGAATTATGTCACCATCAGTTCCCCCAACGAAAGTCACTTGGAAATAATTCCAATCTACTGTGCCTTGTCGAACGTTACATCTTATCGAGCCCTCTCAAGAAAACAGAATATGTAGCCCAATAAATCTTTACGATCTGGTGATGTTAGAGGATCAAGGGCGTCTGGCGCGATGTGGTCCCCCTTTTCGAAGATGATTTCTTCGTTTTCAAACGTGATCGAATCCCATGGGAGCTGGTCGCTCCTCCGATCCACAGTGTATTAAATTCTATTTCTCGATTAACAAACAGTTTGAGATGCACCTGTTATTAGGAAGGTGAGGCGTACTGATCTCATCAGAACCTCTGATCTCCAAAGCATATATGGCAAGTATAACGATCTGTTTTCTATGAACATCAAGAAATAATCTCGTAACGACGGAACGCGTCGCTGGCTCCGTCGGCGACGACAACGACCACGTAAAACCGTGTGGCCATACATACGAGGAACCATAAACACACACACGACCTACGAATCCACGCCACAGAGATCTTGGGCAAGAGTAGTTTATTCTTCTGTGCTACTGACGCACTTCCTACTCACTGTCCTCAGTGTGTCTGACTGTCGCCGCCCTGTAGCGTGACAAGAACGGGGGACTGATTTACTTTGAAGGGAGCTGGTGGCTTGCACTCTGTCCTCTACCGTACAAACTGACGAAGGAGCTTTCTGCCGGGAGGCTTCGGTGGCAGAGAAGTAAACCAGTCATTGATAGAACACACACACACACACACACACACACACACACACACACCCACACGCACCCACACACATGAACACAAGGGTGTAATTTCCATGCCACTAAAACAGTCTTTCCAGAGAAAAGCCACACGAGAAAAGAATGCCAAAGCTGCTGGGATTTTCTTAACATGTATCACGGACAATATCTCTACCTCCACATTTTTACTTCCACTCTTCATTCTTTGTCTTAAGTGTTTGAGAAGAGACCACGAGGTTATCTAATTCACCAGGCGCTGAGCGCTGGGTTAAGTTTTATTAATATTACTCAAGGGGACGTTGTCTCATGAGGCTAGATTACCCTCAGGCCTTCGACAGATTCTGAAAATGGTGACGAGCGTCTTCGGAAATTCCCAGACACGTCTCATAAAATTAGGCTTGTGGCTGAAGCACTTGCTTATTGAAGGCATCGCGTGTCACCTTCCACTTGGGAGAGACACACCACTATCCAGGTTTATCGCGATTGTATGATGCTTACAGCCACACGACAATGGTAAAGCAAAACGGGATTTCTCAACAATATTAAGATCATGGCAGCAAATTGGGATGTTAGAGAAACACTATGGATGTAACAACAGAAGTGTGGGTATTGCAGCAACTAAGGAGATACTGTCGGTGTTACAGGAACGCTGAGTCAGTTACAGCAACACTGAAGACGTGGATGTTATAGCAATAATAAGGGTGTCACATCAACAGAGCGAGAGGTTACAGGAACAATTTGCAACAGTAAGTTTGTTAGAGAGAGACGGGGTGTTAAAGCAAAGGACTGAGCTCGTTACAGTAACGCTATAAGAAGCTAAGACTGTTTGAGGATACTACAGTAAAGATTTCTCTTCCTCCTTTGTCGTACGATAAATCCCCTATGTCTCCAAACAGCTATGACTTGCTCGTCATTTAGAAATCCAAGTCTACGCCACCTGAAGAACTCGTAGACTACTTCTTTCCCTTTTCTTCTTAAGGCTTGTCCTCAATCATTTTTTTTTCCATGGTTGGAACGTTCGATATAAAAAAAGAGTTAACTAAATATCACTCGCGCAGATTACGAAGTCAGATCATTCCCACCCGCGCTTCTTACTGAGTCAACCATCACCTCCAGCACCATAAAGCGCTATCTTGTGGAAGGGTCCCACTGCCACCTATGTACAGTGGGAGAAGTGACGTAAGGCCACTCATCCCCTGGTGGAAGGTTCCCAGTTAACACAGCGCAAGGAAAGAGGAGGAGTTTGCTCGCTCGTCTCCTAATGGGAGGCTTCTGGGCCATTTGGCTGATGGAGAGGTGAGGGTGGCTGAAGCCAGTCACTCCTCCTCGAGAAGGAGCTCCCCTTTGCTATGTAAGGAGGCGCAGGAGAGCAAGAAGACGGTAATTCGTTCTGTCGTTGGAGGCTCATTGAGCCACCCTAGCTAGATGGAGGAGCGAGGCAGATGCCACTCATTCATTTTGTGATGTGAGGCACCAGATCCAGCCTAGCATGGTGGAAAAGAGACTTCTCTCTCGTCTTCTGGTGGGAAGGTCCCAGGGCCAAGTAGACACCGGGCGGCGACACGCTCATCGCTCTCGTGCTTGAGGCGTGGAAATTCGAGGCATCACAGTCCTTGGCAAAAC
>JAUUDW010147676.1:0-15032 GCA_032361385.1 Panulirus guttatus | reverse complement strand
GCCGCAATCCAGGATTCGAACCTATGCGCTCGACCCTGGGCGGCCCGTGAATGCGTGCGTCACGGTCAGGAACGCTAACTTATTTGGGGTCAAGGCTGAGGAACCACTCCCTGTCACAACAGATACCATTCCAGTTTGGTCTGTCATTAGATGATGGAGACATTCCAGCCCTGAGCACAGTTTCACTAGCATCAGAGATCGTTGCTGCTTCTGCCTACTGTATTTGCACAGGACGCTGTCTGTAGCGGTAATGTCCGTGCCGTGACCTCGGGGCCATATATAGAACTCATTTGTATATGGGTTGGCAAACTATGGGGTCTTGTTCAGATATACTGCTGGTATGTCTCGACGTAGATAACGACAATTAGTGACTGTCATTAAATGTCATGATTCTGAATCTGCAAAGAATATTGCTAGAAACTTTTCCATCAAACTTTAACGATATATAGGAAAGGTGATGATATTTTCTAAAAAGACTACAGCTTTAACTTTTTACCAGGACGTTTTTTTTCCCAAGGTGAAACATCGTATTTTTTATAGGCCTATAAACATCTGCATAACGTAGTTGCAGTATGACGTATCACAGTACATAGCAGATCATTACAACATTCTTCGTGTATTGAATGATGGCAATCGTAATATCTTTACCACAAGCTGTTGTCAGCGCTTCACATTTATGTCTTGGTTCTGCCCCTCTTTGTGATCAGTCGACCGTCCCTAAATATCCTAACAAATCTTATGGATCCATAGACCAAATTTCTGCAACCACTGCACATTGTCTCTTGATATTATAGTATAAAATCTTGTGTCCCAACTCATAACATTTGGAAACCGAGGCACGCGATTCACTGTTGCTTCCCATAGTTTCTGTGTGATGATCAACTACACGGGAATTAGCCGTTATGACCTTTCCTTCTTTATCCCGTACAACAAAGCTATGGAATTTTCTTACTTATTCCATTACTCCCTCTTCTTGTAACCTTTAACCTTCAAGAATCGGGGTTACAGACACACGAGGAACCCAAAATAATCCGTGTCTTTCTTCTTCGTATTTTGTCACCGTTTTTAACTTTTTAATCATATGGCTTCGACTGGGGCACGCTTTTGCCCGTGCCACTTCGCCTGCTGTCATAAAAAGAGACAAAATGCATATGTGGCAAAGGAAGGGTCGTTGGAAACTAGCATGAAATGTGTCATGGGCACAATACAGTGACATAATGTATGTCTACCAAGGCTGGATAATCTTGAGTCTTCCTTAGATTTTTCTTACTTATCCTGTTCACAAGACTTTAATTTGATCTTGTCATTTTTTTCACAGGAGTCATCCTCATCCAATTTCTTATTCTAAATGAATAGTGTTTTGAGTCACTTGGGTTCGAAGCACAAGAAAACCAACCAGGGTAGGAGTGAGGTGCAGAAAATGTGAATGCAAGATTTGTGGTTAAATTTGAAATGAAGAATGTAATAGTCATGAGAGTGTTATAACAGATGGTAAACAACGTAAGGCTATTATAGACAGATAGTGCACGACAAGGAAATGGTAATAAACAAGAAAATAAAAGCTGCATGTGAAGGACTGATGACAGAACGATGGAAGGTGCGGGTCAAGTGTGAGGAGCGTGTGAAGATAGTACAAGATCACTTTGGTCAGGCTGCGTCGTCGTCAGTGGGAATGAACCATCCCATAACCAGAAGATGGAGTAGTTGATGAGAGGATGTCGAGAGAATGGGGATGAAAATCTTAACAGGATCTACAGACAGTGTCGGAAGGACTCAAGTGGCGGATGACATGAATGCCAAAAGCTAGACAGCCGATCACGGGTGACGTTGCTGGAGGTGACCTGGGGACGTCCAGAGACGGTTGGTAGTGATAGAAGTGGATGGATTTCTGACGGTGAATGTAGTGGTGGTGATGATCTTCCTCACACGTGCAGTTCCCAGGTAGAATGCAGCAGCAGCAACAGCTCTTGTGTGTGTGATTTGTGATGTTAGTTTCTGAAGGGTGGAACCACGAAGCATCTCTGGGGCCCCCCACGTAAGACAGCAGTGGATTAGCCTTTCGGAGGCAAAAAGGGGTTTCGGTGGTTGGTATATCAAAGCAACTCGTTGTGCAGGGTACATTAAGGTTGTCGAAGGTAGGGTAAGGATGAGGAATGTCGACCGGTGTGACCAGAAGTGAAAGGTTTATAGATGAGTAAGATATGTCAAGAGGTGGTCACCGTAAAGGCAAATGAACCGTCAATGAAAATTATGAAACCGTGTATGAGATATGGGATGAACTCAGCCAAGCAACTGTCTATGTAACAAAGAGGCGAGAATAATGAGGAAATGTGTCTAAGAAAGAAGTTATCAGACCCACGTATTGAAGATGAGTCAAACTCTCTAAGTATCAAGATGAGTAGTGACTCATGATTCACTTGTTAGGGATTTGATACGGTAGATAAGGTCAATGAACGAATCTTAATGTACTGAGAATACTGACCGAACTTAACGCCAAAATGGCATTCCGGATGTACTTTTAAACATGGTAAAAATGTTGGCTAAAGTGTGAATACAGAGCACGATTCGCACGCTTCTCAGGTGCAGTGCTTCCCATGACATGACTCTGGTCCCTGTAGAATGGACTAAGTCCGGCACAGGTCACCATGGCTAACCGTGGTGGCCTCTGCTGGACGCAAAGACCAGACAAGCCACCGTGGCCTCAGCGACTGGACAAGGCTACAGCTGATTGGGGCGCTGGGGAGAGGAGGGCCATGCAAGGGGTTGGGGGTCTGGGGAGGGCAGGGCTGTGCAGGGAGCGAGGCGTTCGTAGATGTAAAGAGGCAAAGAGGAAATAAAAAGTGCTCTGAAGACGAACGAGAAAAGCAGGGACCAAGGCTGAAGAGCTTATATAATCCAAGAAACAAGATGGCCTGGAGTGGAACTCGGTGCTTAAGGAAGGTTTATGAAATAAATGGAAAGATGAGAAATAAGGACAGAAAGGTATTAGCAACTGTAAGGCGGTTGAACTAGATGTGGAAGGAATATTTTTGAAGACTTGTCTGAAATTTGGCAAAATATTTGGCCAATGAGAGGAAGTTGGGTTGCAAGGCATAGGTAGGTAAGAGAGATTGGTTAATGAGAATTAAAGTGACAGTTATGGAAAGGGTCAGATGCAGTTGTGCTTTCCGCTTGGACCTGACAACTGAGGAGCTATTGAATGAAAGGGTAAACTGATAGACCGTGTTCCCTCATACAGTATGCATCGAGATCATAGACTGCAGGTAGTGTGCCCAGAACTGGACGAATGGAGTGACTGTACCTTTGTACTGAAGTGAAGGTGTAAAGAATGAAAGTAAAAACTGGACTGGCATCCAGCTATGTTGTGTAGGAGGATAGGAGACCATTCGTAAGGGCATGGCGAGAGGCAGGTTTATGGGGATGGTGGGAAAGTTACTATAGGAACAAGATCTTTGCCATTTAACATCGTCGTTAATCACAAAACTTTAGAACACTAAGAGAAGATATACCCATCAACCCTTCATGGGTTTTAGAAAAAGACTTCAAAGGAAATTGAACTGTTTGTGGGAGTGCTACCATACGTATAAGTAGAGGAGCTGCCTGGTAGGTAACCAAGGATCCCAGACAGAGGAGTTCGGAGATGACTCTGAAGTGAGACAGGGCTGAGATGTATACACACACACACACACACACACACACACACACATACATATATATATACGTAATACTACTTGGTTTGTAGGTTTGATATATTTGCTTTGGAGAGGACGGAGAACCAGGCAGGTGAGGCGTAGTTTAGAGTGGAGAGGATGAAGTGTTTGTAGGGAATGCTAAGGGATTCTTTTTCTTATCCAAACCTGGTGCCACTTAGTGTTTAGAGGGCAGAGTGTTTCTTTTGTGTTTATGTTATTAGTATTGGGAGTGTATGTCATATGTGTTTCGTATGTGATACCCAGAATGACTGGTGTTTTGTTTAGTGGAAATGAGTGTCCATTCAAGGTGACGACCGTGTGAGCTGGATTCATGTCTTTCTTGGGTTAAAGAATGATTGAAGTCTTCTCTGGAGATGCTGCAGACGTTGTGTTCCGTGTGGGCCATTGTTCCATTTGTGTAATGTGCTGCATGTTTGTTGTTTTTACTGAGCAGTCATGGTATTGCAATGTCAGAAAAGGCAGTAACTCATGTAGTGTTGCAGAAAGAAGTGGTGTCTTTGATAGTGTATTAGAGACAATAACGATTGTACCAGTATTACTAGAGCAGGTTTTCTGGAGGTATTGGAAGATCATGGAAGAAGAGATTGAAGAGAGTTGGAGAAAGAACTGTTCCTTGGGGACTCCACTGTAGAGCTTAAGGGTTATAGAGGTGAAACCATTGTGAGTGATTCTGGCATAGCGGCCGGCTATTGAACTGGCTAACCAATTTCTGTCACTGTTGTAGAGGGTTGTGTCAAGTATCTTTAGTTTGAGGATGTGTCGGGGGACAGTGTCAAATGCTCTGATGACATCTAGCGCCACTAGCGTTGTGCTGAACAGGGATTGTGAATGGTTGGATCCATGTAGGACGTAGTTGTGTGAGGTCGGTGTGTAGACTTAGATATCGGAGTCCTGAAAGCTGAACAAAGATGTTTGTTCTCCTAAGAATCTTACGGCAGACTGTGTCCCTTCGGTGTGTGGTGGGGACGGGAGTGGGGTGTTCCCTCAACTGGGGGTTTGGTAGAAAGAAGTGGGTCATCAGGGGCGGAGGGGGAGAATTTTGAACCTGTAGGCAGTGGAGGACATTGTTGTCCTTTTCATCAGATTTATACGCTGGTTAAGGAGGGTGACGAGAGGTATAGATGTGACGCAAGACTGAGAAATGCATTGTTGAGGAAAAGCGTAATTGTTTATATGAAGGACGGGTATGACACAGGAAAAGAGAAATCAAGCGAAAGAATGTTTTACAAGGAATACACAAACGAGTGAGGTAATGGGAAGGAAAGGCAGGATGAGGTACGGAGATGGAAGTATGATGCGAGAGAGTGAGGGAGTATGAGAGTGACATACATGCAACCGTTCAGGAGTGAGTGGATATCTTCAATAATTTGGATGTTTGAAGCAAATTCTTACAAATGAGCCACTCTTCTGTGGATGGTGGGAAACGCATTGCAGGATATAAAGAGCTATGTTGTTTGCTGCACTTGGGCTGCAGACACGCAGCTTGGCTGTCGCAGTATTGAGACATTCGGATGGGTACATTAGTGTTACTGGAACAGGCGATGACTGTGGTAGTGTTGAAGTGGCAGAGGAAGACGATGGTAGTATTGTAGGAACAGATAATGACTGTCTTAGTGTTTCAGCAACATGTGACGACTGTGGTAGTGTTGCAAGAGGAGATTATGTCACTGGTAGTGCTATGGAAGCAGGGGATGACTGTTGTAGTGTTGCAGGAAAAAGTGATGACTGTGCTAGTGTTGCAGAAATGTGATGGCTTTGGTAACGCTGCAGGAACAAGTGATGACTGTGGTAGTATTGTAGGAACAGGTGATGATTTTGGTAGTTTTTCAAAAACATGTGATGACTAAGGATTCCTTGCAGAAATAGGAAATGATTTGGGTAATGTTGCAGGAAGAGGCGATGACTGTGGTAAGTGTTGCAGGAACAGGTAACGGCTGTGGTTGCGTTGAAGGTAGAGATGACTTGTGTGACAAAGGCGATGCGGCAAAATTAAGTGATGACTGTAGTGGTATTTAGTATTGCAGGAACAAAGGATGACTGTGGTAGTGTTATATAAACAGGTGACGACTAAGGAACTGTTGTAGAATAAGGTTCTGACTGTAGGAATTGGCTTTGACTTTGGCAGTGTTGCGTGGATTATTATAAAAACTAGTGATGACCGTTTTGTGTTTCAGGTGTATATGACGACTGTGGTTTGTATTGCAGGAGAAGGTAATGACTTTGTTACTGTGGTAGAAAAAGATGGTGGCTGTGGCAGTGTTGCAGTCAAAGGTCATGTCTGAATTAGAATCTTAGGAACATATGATGACTCCGTTAGTATTGCCAGAAAAGGCAGTGACTCACGTAGTGTTGCAGGATGAAGCGAAAATTGCGATAGCGTTGCTAGATCAGGTGATGACTCTTGGTGTTGAAGCTACAGACGATGAGTTTGGTAGTGTTTCGTAAACAGGTGATGACTAAGGTAGTGTTGCAGAATTAGGTGATGAATGTGGTAGTGTTGCAGGAACAGGTCAAAACTTTGGTAGTGAGGCAGGAACTAGTGATGACTATGGTATTATTGCAGAAAAAGATGACGACAGTGTTAGTTTTGCAGTATCAGTTGATGACTATGGTACTGTAGCAAGAAGAAATGATGACTGCAAGAACATTTGATGACTTTGATTGTGTTACAAGAACAAATGGTAACTGCGAAGGTATTCTGGAAACAATTGATGACTGTAGTAGTGTTTCAGGAGGTGACGACTGAGGTAATGTTGCGGGAATAGGTGATGGCTGAGATAATGTTGCACTTGCGCTTCAGGAACATGTGATGACATTATAGGTGTTGCAGTAAATGACGAATGCGATAATGTTGAAGAAACAGTGTTGCAGGAACAGTTGATGATTGTAATAGTGCTTCAGAAACAGGTGATGACTTCGGTGGTTTTCCAAGAACTACTGATAACTGCGATGGTGTTGAGAATATAGATGATGACTGTGGCAGTTTTCCAAGATCGTATGATGACTGTGTTTGCGTTCCATGAGCTTGTTATGGCTCTGGTAATAATGCAGGAATAGGTAGGTGGCCACTGTGGAAGTGTTACAGGAACAGGTGATGACTGTGTATATTCCAGAAATATATGATGACTGTGGTAAGTGGTACAAGAACTGGCGATGACTGTGGTGGTTCTGCAGGAATCTGGAGACTGCGGTGATGTATCAGTGAGAGGTGATGACTAAGAAAGTGTTGTAGGATAAGGTAATGACTATTGGAGTGCAACGGAGACAGGTGATGACTGTGAGAGTGTTGCAGGAACAGGCCATTACTGTAACTGGAGTAGCCTATGATGAACGAAGATTTGATGGCTGTGATAGCTATTAGAACAAGGTGATGACTGAGATAGTGTTGCCAAAATGGGTAATGACTACTGTAGTGCTGCAGGAACTGGTGATAACTGCTGGTTGTGTTGAAAGAACAGGTGATGACTGCTGGTTGTGTTGCAGGGACAAATGCGTGCGACAGTGTTGCAGACACATGACGACTGTGTTAGTGTTGCAGCAACAGGTAGAGACTACAGTGCCGTTCCGAGAACTAATGACGTTTGAAGCATTTGATGACTTTGGTAGTGTTTCAGGAGTTGGTGATGACTGCATGTTGTTGCAAAATAAAGGTGAAGACAGTGGTAGTGTTGCAGGGGAACTCTTTATGTCTGTGGTAGTGTTGCAAATACAGATAACGACTGTGATAGTGTTGAAGTAATAGGTGGTGTTTGTGGTATTGCAAGAATAGGTGACGAGTTTGGTAGTGTTACAGGAAGAGGGGATGACTATGGAAGAACAGTTAAGGACTGTAGTAGTGTTGCAGGAACATGATTTGACTGTAAAGTATTGCCATGACTGTGGTAGTCGAACAGATGAAGACTGTTTGTGGTGTTGCAGGAAATAGTCATCCCTGTGGCAGTGATACATGAACAGCTGATGACTAAGGTTGTGTTGCAAGAACTGGTAGTGACTATAGTAGGTTTTTTGGAACATTTGACGACTTTGATGTGTTGCAGGAACGGGTGGCGACTTTGGTGTTCTCATTAGAGCTGGCAATGACTGTGGATATTTTGCAAGAGCGGGTGATGACTGTAGTAGTGGCTCAGGAACAGGTGATGACTGGTAGCGTCGCAGTAATATGTGATGATTGTGATAGTGTTGCAGGAACTGGTAATGACTAGGTAGTGTTGCAGGAGTAAGTGATGACTATGACTGTGTTGCAGAAATAGCAAAGTCAATTGTGACTACATAGTCAATATGGAGACGCGCGTTGTGGACAGAGGTAGAGAATGAGAGAGAGAGAGAGAGAGAGAGAGAGAGAGAGAGAGATGTGTTTGTTGTGAGATGGTTGTGGGAACCGTTGGAGACGTCAAGGAAGTGGGTAAAGAAGCTCTCGTTGCTGTAGGGGTGTCGTAGAAAACAGGTTGTAGTAAGAGGGGTCAGATGGCCTCTTGGTGAATGATTAAGTGATGTAGAAACCATTATGATGGTCTCTGCTATAATGTACATAGCGAGGACTGATACACGTGGGTTTCGGTTCTTAGGTGACAAACTGTTTTCCGTGTGTGTTGAGAAGAAAAATGTCATGCGGTGGTGTAAGGTGTTGTAGAAGAAGCACCCGTTGACCAGTGAGTGTTGCAGGAGATGCTTTCGGAGCAGTCATGTAGAAAGAGGAAGCGACTCCAGCATCGCTGTAGAAATGGAAAGCGTCTGTAGATCTTTACTGTAGAAACAGCTGACGCTTTTAGAAATACTTGATGGTTGTAGGTATGAAGTATGAAGTAGAGACTGTTATTTGTGTTACGGAGAGAGTTACACACTTCTTTTGTCCCGTCTCTTAACATTGTATACATGTACAGAGTCTTTACTCTTATGTGTACACAAACACACTCTCCAGCCAAAGCCAGTTACCCATATATCGACTTGACCCAAGGGGGAAAGAGAAACACACCTGGGTTGGTTGTGGGCCGACTGCCATGCCCAGGACTCGAACCCATGTTGCTTATAGTGTCTCTGCTGAAAGTATAAACGGCTGTGGTTATAACCCTCCACAAACAAACACATAGTTATAGGTGTACTGTAATGTATAGTTTACATTTCTTTTGCATGTCTGGTTATATGTATATATGTGTGTGTGTGTGTGTGTGTGTGTGTGTGTGTGTAGGTGTAATAACAGGTGGTTTGACTGTGGGAGTAATTATGTAGCGGGTGTGCCAGCAGTGTAGCGGAGGCAGCAGCTGGCGTGATGTAGCAACAGGTGGCGAGAGAGGCAGGAGAGGTCAGTCATGTTGCCTGCTATAGGTGGGTGGGGTCTGGCCAGGCAGTGGAGCGGAGCGTGGAGTGAGCTATCGCACCCAGCAATCGTATGTTGACGTTCCACTTAGACAGGTCAGGGAAGAGGTGGAGAGTGATGGTGGAACAAGAGTAGGGATGGGCGGCAGCGGGCGGCGGCTGGGGCGGCAGGCGGGAGGGGTGGTGTTGGTTGTAGTAAGACGGTTGTAGTTGTGGTGGTGCCTTCCAGGTCCTCACCTTCTACGTGCGTACAACCACCGTCGTCCGCTTGCTTACGATCCTCCTCGAAATAGCGCTGCCATAGAGATCCTTGGAGTCTTTGAGACGATTCCCTCTTCGACGTGACACTAGATCTGTCAAGGATCCATGCATGCAAAACTCCCATACGATGCGAATATGTTACTGTCGTAACTTTCGCCTGGTCTGCTCAGTTCATCATTCCTGAGGTGGTTCCAGGGCTGAGTTGTAACGACGGGGGTATGTGGGATCGTACCCACAACCCATTTGGTTGTTATGAAATTAGGTAACGAGATAGAACAGTGAGAGTTTTGATTCTGTGAATGAGTGTAAGTCAGGATGTTGTTACTGCACTCGGCCAGCCGAAGGTTGCACCCCGAGTGAAAAGTCACCCTTAGCGAGGTTGTAGCATCGGGAGTACAGTCGCGTGAACTTCTCAAACTCCAAGGGAGTCCCTCATTCCCCTGCTGCTGGAAGTAGCGCAGCCTTGGGGCTGCAAGAGGTCCTGGGTAACACTAGGACCAGTTTATTTGACAGGGGTCCTGGGGCAATCTATTCAGTTGTCCTGGGACGATTACATAAATAAGACTAGGTCAGAAATTTAATGTATCTGTGGTGAGGCGACATGAGAACAGTAGCCGGTACTAAGAGAGGTGGGTTGAGCTGTGGTGCAGCTGACGTCACAAACATGGTCCTCATGATGTGGTTAGGTGGACGTGGGATGGGTGTGATTTAACCATACTGCCATGAGATACTGGTTGTGATTTGACCCAACCACCGTAGGGTTGGTTGTGACATGGTTGTGACATGGACTTACTGCAACAGGATGGCTGTCAAATTGCCATTCTTTCTATCTTTATCTTTTTTTTTGTACGTCAAAGATTTCGGTCACCCACAGGAGTCCTCCCCGAGGCCAGGCGGTATGTGGGGGTAGAAAGAATGGCTTATAAAATCATTGGATGGAAGAGAAAGTGGAGGAGAGGCAAGATGTGGTGTATGGAAGGTAGAATATGTATATATTAAACTCATGATCGCGACGGCACAGCCCCTGTGTATGATGGCGTGGACCTTTTGACCTTAGCCTTTAAAGGTCAGGTTAAAGGCCAGGCCATCATGCCCAAGGGTAGTACCATCGCGCTCAAGGGTCATGCCGTCGAGCTCAAGGATTGCATCGTCGTGCTCAGGGGTCGTTCCGTCGTGGTCTAGAAACGCGCCCTTCGTGGTCAGGGGTCGTGCTCAGGAGGGTAAGACTCGCCCGATAACTTAATGAGACAGAAAGTAAGACCAGCGGTCGTGTTGCGGGTCGTGTGGCCTGGTCTCCTGCAGAAGTGAAACTGCTGCTGGCCAAGTTACGGCGATACTGTTGTTGTCTTACGTCTCGATCGTAACTCAGCCAGTGTGGCTCTCGTAGGGAAGCTGTAGGAGTGCGTCATGTGTCGGTAGGGGGTTGTAGGGTAGTTCTAGTGAGTCAGGAATGACGCATGGTGAGTGTCGAGTCACTCGTGAGATTAATAGGGTGGTTTGGAGTGAGTCCGTATAATGATTTCGAGGGTGGTTGTAGTGAGTCAGGAGTGTTGTACGCGCGGTTGTAGTTGAGTCATCGGACTCGTAGGATGGCTGTAGTGAGTCAAGAGTGTAATAGAGTAATTGTAGAGAGTTGAATTAAAAGGGCTAATGACGTGTTGTAACGAACCACGAGAGTTGGGGATTTTGTAGTAAGACCCTGGATTGGAGGGAGGTTGTAGAGCGTCAGAAGTGTCGTTCGTTGATTATAATGCGTCGTTAGTGTTGTAGGATGGTTGCGGTGTGCCAGCAGCCTTAGAGGTTAGCTGAAATGTGCCATCATTGCTGTAGTTTGACTTTGGGTCTTTAGCCTCGGTTGTGGTGATCCAAGTGTGTTGTAAGGTGGTTATGTTTGGGTCTGCATTATTTTAGGGCAGGTCTAGTGAGGTGGCAGTGTTATAGGATGGCTGTGTCGTCTCGGTAGTGTTGTAAGTTAGTTGTGATTCGTCAAGACTGCTGTAGAGTGGTTGTTGTGAGTCAAGAGTGTTATAGGATGGCTGTTGTGAGTAAAGAATGTTATACGATGGTTGTTGTGAGTCAAGGATGTCGTAGGATGGTTGTTGTGAGTCAAGAGTGTCGTAGGGTGCATGTTGTGTATCAAGAGTGTTACAGTGATGTTGTTATGAATCATAAGTGTTGTAGGATGGTTGTTGTGAAGCAAGAGTTCTGTATGATGTTTATTGTGAGCTAAAAGTGTCGTAGGATGGCTGTTATTAGTCAGAAGTGTTGTAGGATGATTATTGTGAGACAAGACTATCGTAGGGCGGTTCATGAGAGTCAAGAATGTTTTAGGATGGTTGTTGTGAGTCATGAATGTTTTAGGGTGGTTGTTATAATCTAAGAGTGTTGTAAGATGGTTGGTGTGGGTCAAGAGTAATGTAAGCTGGGTTTCATGGCTTAAGTGTGTTGTAGTGACGTTCTTTTGAGCCAAAGATGTTGTAAAGTTGTTGTTGTGAGTGAGGAATGTTTAAATAAGTTTGTTATGAGTCAAAAGTTTTGAAGTAAGCTTATTTTGAGTCAGGTTTGTTGCACTGAGGTTCAAGTTATTATGTTATAAAGTGGTTGTTACGGATCAAGAGAGTTGTAGTTAAGTTATTACAAGTCATGAATGTTGTAGTAATGTTGCTTTGAGTCAGGAGTATTGTTATGAACCAACAATTTTGTAAGTGCTGTGAGTCAAGAGTGCCGTTGTGAGTCAACAATGTTGTAAAGAGGTTGTTGTGAGTCACGAATGCTGTAGGATGGTTGTTATAAATCAAGAGTGTAGTAGACTGGTTGTTGTGTGTTAAGTGGGTTTTGGGATAGTTTTCAATCATCAATATAGTGGTAAAGTTGTTGTGAGTCAAGGCTGCTGTAGGTAGGTTGTTTTGAGTCAAAGTATTGTAATCTGGTCGATGTGGTTCAAGATTATTGTCGTGAGGGTGTTGTGATTCGAGAATGTTGTGAAGTATCTGTGGTGAGTCAGAAGTGTTGTAGTGAGGTCTTTGTAAGCCAGGAATGTTGTAGGATGGTTCTTGTGAGTCCAGAGAGTTGTAGGAAGGTTGCTGAGAGTCAAAAGTGTCATATATTAGCTATTGTGAATCAACAACAATGCAGTAAAGTTTATGTGAGCCTAGAGTTTTGTAGGATGATTGTTATGAGTCAAGAGAGTTGTAGGGTGGTTGCTGTGAGTCAAGGGTATTGTAGTGAGGTTGTAAGGAGTTAAGGGTGGTGTAAGATGGTTATTTTGAACCCCCTAGTGTTGTAGGGTGGTTATAATGACACTGGTGTTGTAAGCAGGTTGTGGTGAATTAGCTGAGTTGGTGTGACAGTGGAGTTGTAGTTTGTGTGCAGTGCATCACGTGTGTCTTAAGGTGTTTTGATACGTAGTAGTATAACAGTGAGGTTGTAATGTGTTAGCACTGTTGTAAAATGATTGTGGGGTGTCACCAGTCTTGGAGGGCAGTTGTGCTTTGCCAGCAATGTTGTAAAGAGGTTGTGAAGGCTTTCTTTATTATAGATATTATCATCACTGAGTGTTGCGACCACGGAATCTGCGGGGGTCACACTCACACATAGGAGTCTGGTGCCTCATGAGGGCTCACCCATTAAGAGCAGGAGTGCTGGAGCCAGCCAACCAGGGCTCCTTGGCAGCGTTCGCGTCGGGCCAGACCAAGGGCGGGTCTGTGTGCGTTTGGCTGTGCGACTGAGAGTGAAAGTGGGGTCGATGACCGAGGTGTGGTGGTGGCTCCTACCTGGCCGGCATAGTGACCCACTCCTCAGACCAGTACCTTGCCCCAGGACTACCATACACCTTATGTACAGCAGCGTCCTGCTCCCTCCCTCCCTCCTCCCCTCTCCCCATCTCTCAGATAGCATCAGGTCCTCGTTACGACAACCTCGATAATTGCCCGGCCACTCGTTCGCCCATTTACTAAGCTTTTGGGTTAACGGGCGAGGCAAAACGTCCGTCCCCCTGAACAAAGACACTTGCACTGCCGACGTTTTAAAGAACGAGTGTGTCATTTGCATATCGAATGGAAATCGTCGTCGTCCCCTCCTCCTCCTCCTCCTCCTCCCCCTCCCCTATGGAAACTTCATCTGGCATCCATATAGCTTTTCACAGCATCAGTATGCACAGCCGAACGTGGCGGAGCAAATGGGCTGGACGTCAACTGAGGGGGGGGAGAGACTGCATCGTTGTATTTCTCAAGTATCCTGTTCACCATATAAATATTAATCGTGAAAGTGTCCTTATGTAAGATAGAAGTTCCGTGGGTCATTGATTTGCACCGACACGAGCGATGGGGCGCAGGGAATGAGGCTAATCTTCAAACTGTCTCTCTCTAGAGTTCGAATTCTCGCGCCGCTTTAAAAGGAGAGCGTCGGAGCGTAACCTCTTCTACAAAGTCGTAAACAATGCTTTTAAACAAGCGAAGGCTGCGCTAACTATAAGAAAACAAATGACTAGCGAGGCAAGGAGGACCCTGGCGACAGGTACGATGCCCCACATCGCCAACTAAATAAGATTCATCCCTTAAAAGTCAGACGCACCGTCGGGGTCACTGAACTCGGGGAGTCAAAAACACGAGGCGAGCATTGTAAAGGAATCCAGTCATGTTCGGAGGATACATGTAAGAACCCCATTCTCAAAAAGGTTTATCTCCTTCATACAGGTGAGAAAGTGGGCCTTGAGGCAATGGTTTTATGGGGGGACTTGAGTTGAAGAAAGTGGGAGGTCATTGACCGGGAGCGGTGGGAGTGCTGCTGCTGCTGCTGCTGCTGCTACCGGAGCCAGCCAGCAGCCCGCCCGCTCCTGCTGCTGCTGCTCTCTGTGCGGGTACACAACCTGACCTATGGCCTGTCACGTGACGTAGGGTCTTGCCTTTGGAGGGTGGTGTCGCCTCCTTATGCAGCGTTTGTAAACCTTTTGCTTTTGTGATAGACGCCACTGTGACGGTCGGGATGACGCACCGCTCCCGCCACGTCCATTTGTTTATGTTCAGGGAGACGGGGTCAATGCTCTGCCAGGCGGCGCTATAGCCCTGCCCCTGCCCTGCCCTGCCCTCACCTTGCAACTAGAGATGAAAGTAACTAATCTAAATGTAAAGAACGTCCAAGTCAATGCCTCGCCTTGTAAAGACAGCTATTAATAAACGTTAATAATGTCGCTGGCCTTCACATATTCCATAAATTCTCGAGCGTGAATCGGGTCAACAGGAGAGCCCCAGAGAACGACCGGAGGGGGAGGGGGGGGAGTGAGAAGCACATTTGTTGTGTACACAGAGTCGGGAAGGGTTAACGACCTGTGGGTCTTACCGTCCTCCAGGACGCGTCATGCAGACGCTGCCTGAACCACGCTGACCCTCCAGGACACGTCATGCACATGCTGGCTGGCCCACACTGATCCCCCTCCCACGACGCGTCATGCAGATACAGTATACCACTAACCAACCATAACACCAGATTTTGAAAAGCGTGTAAGGGAAGGAGATTCCCATTGTCAAAATGATCTTATCGGTAGTGAGTCGTTACATCTAAAGTCAGTTTGTTTGAAGTTTTAATACACGTAAAGAAAGTTGCACACACACACACACACATCTATATATATATATACCCGACTATCGTCCATATGAACGCGCACTTTTCATTGAACATATAATGCCCTCCAACCGCAAGGATTCGAACCCCGGACTTTTTGCGTGGTAATTGGAAACGCTAACCGCT
>JAUUDW010147568.1:0-15033 GCA_032361385.1 Panulirus guttatus | reverse complement strand
ATGTATATATATATATACACAAATATATGTTTATTCATTTTCTCATCTATATATTATGCTTGATCGCCGCGTCCCGCGTCAGCGAGCTGGTGCTGGAAAAAAAACGAAGAAAGACCCATCTACTCACATACACATATCTATACATACACTCACATATCTGAAAATACATACATATACAATTACATATCAACATATACAAATATACATGCATGTAGATACACTTGTATTCAAACTTGCTCGCCTTCATCTATTCCTAGCGCCACCCCGCCCCACAGGAAACAGCAATGCCATCCCCTGCGTCAGGGAGTTAGCGCTAAGAAATTAGACTTAAAAAGGCCAAATCCACTCACACTCAGTCTCTAGCTGTCATGTGTAATGCACCGAAACTACAGCTCCCCATCCACACCCAGGCACCACAGACCTTTCCATCGTTTACCCCAGACGTTTCACCTGCTTTGGTGCAGTCCATTGACAGCACGTTGACCCCAGTACACCACATCGTTCTTATTCACTTATTTCGTGTACGCCTTTCACCCTCCTGCATATTCAGGTCCCAGTCGTTCAAGTTCTTTTTCACCCCATTCTTCCACCTCCAATTTCGTCTCCTGCTTCTCCTTATTCCCTCCACCTCTGACATATACATCCTCTTTGTCAAACTTTCCTCACTCATTCGTTCCATATGTCCAAATGATATCAACACACCCTCTTTTACTCTCTCAACCACACACTTTTTTATTACCACACATCTCTCGTACCCTTACATTACTTACTTGATCAAGCCATCACACACCACATATTGTCCTCAAACATTTCATTTCCAACACATCCACCTTCCTCTGTACGACCCTATCTATAGTCCATGCCTCGCAACCATATAATGTTATTCAAACCACAATTTCTTCAAGGATACTCATTTTTGCTTTCCGATATAACGTTCTCTCTTTCCACACATTCTTCATAGGCCCCAAAACCTTCGCCCTCTCCCCAACCCTATGGCTCCCTTCCGCTTCCATGGTTCCATTTGTTGCCAAGTCCACTCCCAGATATGAAAAAATACCTCTCTACCTCCCTTTTTTTTCTATTCGAACTTACCTCCCAACTAGCTTGTCCCTCAACCCTGCTGAACCTAATAACCTTGCTGCTATTCACATTTACTCTCAAATTTCTCCTGTCACACAATTTTCCAAACTCAGTCACCAACTTCTGCAGTTTTTTACTTGAATCGGCCACCAGTGCTGTATCATCGGCTAACAACAATTGACTCCGTTTCATAGACCCTCTCATCCCAACGAACTGCATACTCGCCCCTCTCTCCAAAACTCTTTCATTTACCTTACTATATTGGGGTTTGTCCCTCTCTGGTTTCTCATACACTCTCACAATGTGTTGAGGTTTGTTCCTCACTGATTCCTTAGAAAGCTTCATGATATATTGAGGTTTGTCTCTCACTGGCTCCTCACGCACACTCATAATGTGTTGAGGTTTGTCCCTCTCTGGTTCCTTACACACTGTCATCATGTGTCAAGGTTTCTCTCTCACTGGTTCCCCATAAACCCTCATAAAACATTTGGGCTTGTCCCTCTTTGGTTTTTCACACACTTTCATAATGTGTTGAAGTTTGTCCCTCTCTGGCTGCTCACACACCTTTATAATGTTCTTAGGTTTGTTCCTGAATGGTTCCTAATACACCCACGTAATATTTTGGGTTTGTCCCTCTCTGTTTTCCAAAACACTCTCAAAATGTGGTGAGGTTTTTCCCTCAATGGTTCCTCACACACAAGCATAACGTGTTGAGGTTTGTCATTCACTGGTTTCTCACACACCCTCATAATTTGTTGAATTCTGTCCCTCAGTGTTTCCTCACACACTCTCATCATGTGTTAAGGTTTATCCCTCGATGGCTCTTCACACACACACTCATACTGTGAAGAGTTTTGTCCCTCAATGTTTCCTCACACATTCATAATGTGCTCAGGTTTGTCCCTCACTGGTTTCCCAAACACCCTCATGATATGTTGGGGTTTGTCCCTCTCTGGTTTATCACACACTTTCAAAATGTTTTCAGGTTTGTCCCTCGCTGGCTCCTTACACACCCTCATTATGTTTTGAGGTTTATCCATAACTGGTTCCTCAAAATCCTCACAATGTGTTGAGATTTCTCCCCCACTGGTTCCTCACACACAAGCTTAATGTGATGTGGTTTGTCATTCAATAGTTTATCACAAACCCTCATAATATGTTGAGTTTTATCCCTCAATGTGTCTTCACACACTCTCATAATGTGTTTAGGTTTATCCCAGAGTGGTTCCTCAGACACCCTAATAATGTGTTATGGTTTGTCCATCAATAGTTCCTCACACACTTGCATAATGTGCTGAGGTTTGATATTCACTTCTTTCTCACACACCCTCATAATGTGTTGAGGTTTCTTCCCTCCCTTGTTCCTCACACACTATCTTAATGTGTTAAGGTTTCTCCCTCCCTGGTTCCTCACACACCCTTATAATGTATTGAGGCTTGTCCCCCTCTGGTTTTTCATACGCACTGATAATGTGTGGAGGTTTGTCCCTAATTGGTTCCGTAGAAACTCTCATAATATATCGAGGTTTGTCCCTCACTGGCTCCTCATACACACTCATAATGTGTTGAGGTTTATCAGTCTCTTGTTCCGTACACACTGTCATCATGTGCTGAGGTTTCTCCCTCACTGGTTCCCCACAGATCTTCATAAAACATTTGGGCTTGTCCCTCTTTGGTTTTTCACACACTTTCATAATATGTTGAAGTTTATCCCTCACTAGTTCCTCACACACTTTCATAATGTTCTGAGGTTTGTTCCTGAATGGTTTATAACACGCCCTCGTCATATATTGGGTTTGTCCCTCTCTGTTTTCCAAAACACTCTCATTATGTGGTGAGGTTTTTCCCTCACTAGTTCCTCACACACACGCATAATGTGTTGAGGTTTGTCATTAACTGGTTGCTCACACACCCTCATAATGTGTTGAATTTTGTCCCTCATTGTTTCCTCACATACTCTCATCATGTGTTAAGGTTTATCCCTCACTGGTTCCTCCACACTCATAATGTGTTCAGGTCCATCCCTCACTAATTCCCCACACACCCTCATAATATGTTGGAGATCTTCCCTCTCTGGTTTGTCACACACTTTCATAATATGTTGAGGTTTCTCCCTCACTGGCTCCGCACCCACTCTCATAATGTGTTGTGGTTTGTCCCTCACTAGTTCCTTACACACACGCATAATGTGTCCTAACACACCTTCATGATGAGTTGAAGTTTGTCCCTAAATGGTTCCTCGCACACTCTAATTTTTTGTTGAGGTTTATCCCTCAGTGGCTCCTCACTCCCTCATAATATGTTAGGGTTTGTCCCTCTATGGTTTCTCACACACTTTCATAATGTGTTGAGGTTTGTTCCTCAATGGTTCTTCACATACCCTCTTAATATGTTAGGGTTTGTCCCCCTCTGGCTTCCCAAACACTCTCAGAATGTGTTGAAGTTTGTCCTTTACTGGTTCCTCACACGCCTTCATAATGTGTTTAGGTTTGTCCCTCACTGGTTACTCATATACTGTCATTAAGGGTTAAGGTTTTTAACCTTACTGGTTCATCAAACTTTCTTATAGTGTGTTCAGTTTTGTCCCTCAGTGGCTCCTCACATACTCTCATAATATTTTGAGGTTTGTCCCTCATTGGTTCCCCATACACCCTCATAATATATTGCAGTTTATCCCTCTCTGGTTTTCACACACTCTCATAATGTGTTGAGGTTTGTCCCTCAATGGCTCCTCACACACTCGCACAATGTGTTGATGTTTGTCCTTCACTGGTTTCTCACATACTCTCATAATGTGTTGAGGTTAACCCTCAATGATTCCTCAAACACTCGTATAATGATTTGTCCCTCACTGGCACTTCACACACGTCCCTAATTTCTTGAGGTTTATCCCCTACTGTTTCCTCACACACCCTCATAATATGTTGAGTTTTGTCCCAAAATGTTTCCTTCAAGCTTTCATAATGTGTTCAGGTTTGTCCCTCACTGGTTACCCACACACCCTCATAACATGTTGGGGTTTGTGACAGTCTTTCATAATGTGTTGGGGTTTGTCCCTCACTGGTTCATCACATATCTTCATAATGTGTTGAGGTTTGTCCCACACTGGCTCCTCACACACTCTCATCAGGTTTGAGGTTTATCCCTTACTGTTTCCTCACACAGTCTCATAATGCGTTAATATTTCTCCCTCACTGGATCCTCACACACCCTCGTAGTATGTTTGGGTTTGTCCCTTTCTGGTTTCCCACACACTCTCATAATGTGTTGAGGTTTGTCCCCTACTGATTCGTCACACACCTTCATAATGTGTTTACGTTTGTCCATCACTGGTTCCTTCGCACACTCATACAGTTTTGAGGTTCATTCCTCATTGGTTATTCACACAAGCTCATTATGTGTTGAGGTTTGTCCCCACTGGTTCCTCACACACCCTCATAATGTGTTGACATTTGTCACTCGATCGTTCCTCACACGCTCGCATAATGTTTTTAGGTTTGTCTCTCTCTGGCTCCTCACACAATCTCCTAATATCTTGAGGTTTCTCACTTACTGGCTCCTCACACACCCTCAAAATGTGTTGAGTTTTTTCCCTCAATGTTTATTGACACACTCAGATAATGTGTTGAGGTCTGTTGTTTAATGGTTCCCACACACCATCATAATGTGTTGAGTTCTGTCCCGCTATGGTTCCTCATACACTCTCATAATTTGTTGAGGTTTGTCCCTCATTAGTTCCCCACACATCCTCATAATGTGTTGAGGTTTATCCTTCACTGGTTTTTCACACACCCTCATAATGTGTTGAGTTTTGTCCCTCAATGGTTCCTCACACACCCTCATAATATGTTGAGTTTTATCCCTCAATATATCCTCTTACACTCTCATAATGTGTTGAGGTTTATCCCTCAATAGTTCGTCACACACCCTCATATTGTGTTGAGTTTTGCCACTCAATGGTTCATCACACACTCTCATAATATTTCAGGTTTGTCCCTCAATGGCACCACACACATCCTCATAATATGTTGAGGTTTGTCAATCTCTGGTTTTTCACACACTTTCATAATGTGTTGAGGTTTATCCGTCAATGGTTCCTCAAACACTCTCATATTATGTTTAGATTTGTCCATCATTGGCTCCTCACACACTCTCATTATATGCTGAGGTTTATCCCCACTGGTTCCTCGAACACTCGTATAATGTGTTGAGGTTGATCCTTCACCGGATACTCACACACCCTCATAATGTGTTGAGGTTTGTCCTTCACTGGCTCCTCATACACTCTCATAATGTGTTGAGGTTTATCTCTTATTACGTCCTCACACACTCTCATGATATGTTGAGGTTTATCTCTTATTACGTCCTCACACATGCTCATAATGTGTTGAGGTTTCTCCCTTACTGGTTCCTCAAACAACCTGATAACATGTTGAGGTTTGCCCTTCTCTGGGTTTTCACACACTTTTATAATGTGTTGAGGTTTGCCCTTCAATGGTTACTCACACAACATGCTGATATGTTGGGGCTTTGTCTTTCTCTGATTTTCTACACATTCTCATAATGTATTGAGTTTCTCCCTCATTGGTTCCTTACACACCTTCATAATGTGTTGAGGTTTGCCGCTCGATGGTTCCACACACACTCGCATAATGTATTGAGGTTTATTCCTCACTGGCTCCTCAAGCACCCTTATAATGAGTTAAGCTTTATCCCTCAATGATTCCTCACACACTCTCACAATATTTTCAGATTTGTCCCTTAATGTTTCCCCACACACCCTCATAAGATATTAGAATTTTTCCCTCTCTTGTTTGTCACACACTTTCATGATATATTGAGGTTTGTTCCTCACTGGTCCCTGACAAACTCTCATAATGTGTTTTGATTCTTCCCATAATGGTTCCTCACACACTCACATAATATTTTGAGTTTTGTCCTTCACTAGCTCCTCATGCACCCTCATAATGTGTTGAGGTTTGTCCCTCAATGGTTCCTCACACACTTCTATAATATTGTGAGCCTTGGCCCTCACTGGCTCCTCACAAACTATCCTAATTTGTTGAGGTTTTTCCCTTAATGGTTCCTCAAACACCATCATAATGTGTTGAGTTTTTTCCCTTTATTCGTTCCTCAGAACTCTCATGATATATTGATTGTTCCTCACTGGTTACCCACACACCCTCAGAATATGTTGGGGTTTGTCTCTCTCTGTTTTGTCACACACTTTCATAATGTTTTCAGGTTTGTCCGTCACTGGCTCCTTACATACTCTCATAATGTTTTGATGTTTATCCTTAACTAGTTACTTACAAACTCTCAAAATATGTTGAGGTTTGTCCCTCACTGGTTCCTCATATACTTGCATAATGTGTTGAGATTTGTCATTCAAGGTTTCTCACACACCCTCACAATGTGTTGAGTTTTGTCCCACAATGTGTCCTCACACACACTCATAATGTGTTGCGATTTATCCCTTACTGTTTCCTCAGACACTCTCATAATGTGTTGAGGTTTGTCCCTCAATGGTTTCTCACACACTCGCTTCATGAGCTGAGGTTTGTTATTCACTGCCTCCTCACACACCCTCATAATGTGTTGAGGTTTTTCCCTCACTTGTTCAGTCACACACTCTCTTAATGTGTTAAGGTTTCTTCTTCACTGGTTCCTCAAACACACTTATAATATATTGTGGTTTGTCCCTCACTCGTTTCTCATACACTCTCACAATATGATGAAGTTTGTCCCTCACTGGTTCCTTACACACTGTCATCTTGTCTTGAGGGTTCTCCCTCACTGGTTCCCCAAACACCCTCATAAGATATTTGGGCTTGTCCCTAACTGGTTCCTCACACACTCCATAATGTTCTAAGGTTAGTTCCTGAATAGCTCCTAACGCACCCTCGTAATATATTGGGTTTGTCCCTCTCTGGTTTCCAGAACAATCTCATAATGTGTTGAGGTTTTTCCCTCACTGGCTCTTCATACACACGCATAATTTGTTGAGGTTTGTCATTCACCGGTTTCTCACACACCCTCATAATGTGATGAATTTTGTCCCTCAGTGTTTCATCACACACTCTCATCATGTGTTAAGGTTTATCTCTCACTGGTTCCCCACACACCCTCATAATATGTTTGGGTTTGTCCCTGTCTGGTTTGTCACACGTTTCATAATGTATTGAGGTTTCTCCCTCAATGGTTCCTCACACACTCTCATAATGAGTTGAGGTTATTCCTTCAGTGGGTCCTGACACACCATCATAATGTTTTGAAGTTTTTCCCTCACTGGCTCCTCACACACCGTCATGATATGCTAGAGTTTGTCCCTCTATGGATTCTCACACACTTTCATAATGTGTTGAGGTTTGTCCCTCAATGGTTCCTCACACACCATCATCAAAGGTTGGGGTTTCTCCATCTCTGGTTACCCAAACACTCTCATAATATGTTGAGGTTTGTCCCTTACTGGTTCCTCACACACCTTAAAAATGTGTTTAGGTTTGTCCCTCACTGGTTACTCACACACTCTCATTAAGGGTTAAGGAATTCAACTTCTCGTTTTCATCAGACACTTATAATGTGCTGATTTTTGTCCCACAGTGGTTCCTCACACACTCTCTGAATATTTTGAGGTTTGTCCCTCATAGGTTCCCCATACACCCTCATAATATTTTGCGGTATATCCCTCTCTGGTTTGTCATACACTTACATAATGTGTTGAGGCTTGTCCCTCAATGGTTCCTGACACACTCTCATAATGTGTTGAGGTTTGTCCTTCACTCGTTCTCCATATACCCTCATAATGTGTTGAGGTTAACCCTTAATGGTTCCTCAAACACTCGTATAATGTTTTGAGGTTTGTTCCTCACTGGCTCTTCATATACTCTCCTAAAGTCTTGAGGTTTATCCCTTAATGGTTGCTCACACACCCTCATAATATGTTGAGTTTTGTCCCTCAATGGTTTCTTACACACTCTCATAATGTGCTGAGGTTTACCCCTCACTGGTTCCTCACAAACCCTCATAATGTGTTGAGTTTTGTCCCGCAATGGTTCCTCACAAACTCTCATAATGTTTTGAGGTTTTTCCCTTGCTGAGTCCTCATATACTCTCCTAATGTCTTGAGGTTTATTCCTTAATGGTTCCTCAAACACCCTCATAATGTGTTGAGTTTTTTCCCTCGATGGTTCCTCACACACTCTCATAATGTGCTAAGTTTTGTCCCTCGATGGTTCTTCATACACTTTCATAGTATGTTGAGATTTATCCCGCAATGGTTCTTCACATACCCTCATAATGTGTTGAGGTTAACCCTCAATGGTTCCTCAAACACTAGCATAATTTTTTCTGGTTTGTCCCTCAATGGCTCCTCATAAACGTCCCTGATGTCTTGAGGTTTATCCCTTACTGGTTCCTCACACACCCTTATGATATATTGAGTTTTGTTCCACAATGGGTCCTAACAAACTCTCCTAATGTGTTGACGTTTATCACTCACTGGTTACCCATATACCCTCATAACATGTTGGGGTTTGTCCCTTTCTTCTTTGTCAAAATCTTTCATCATACGTTGATGTCTGTCCATCACTGGTTCCTCACACACTGGTTTCTCAAAAACTCGCATAGTGTGTTGACGTTTGTCCTACACTGGTTCCTCACACATCCTCATAATGTGTTGAGGTTTATTACTCACTGGTCCCTCATACAGCCTCATAATGTGTTGAGTTTTGTCCCGCAATCGTCCTTACAAACTCTCATAATGTATTGAGGTTTTTCCCTCACTGGCTCCTCATATACTCTCCTAATGTCTTGAGGTTTATCCCTTAATGGTTCCTCAAACAACATCATAATGTTTTGATTTTTGTCCCTCATTGGTACACTCTCATAATGTGTTGAGGTTTCTCCCTTACTGGCTCGCCACTCACCCTTTTAGAATGTTAGGATTTGTTCGTCTCTGGTTTCTCAAACTCTTTCATAATGTGTTGAAGTTTGTTCCTCAATGGTTTCTCAAAAACACGCACTGTGTATTGATATTTGTCTTTCAGTATTTGGCCACACACTCTCGTAATATGTTGAAGTTTTTCCATCACTGGTTACTCACACACCGTCATAATGTGTTGTGTTTTGTCCTTCAGTGGTTCCTCACATACTCTCATGATGTGTTGAGGCTTTTTCTTCACTGGTTCTCCACACACCCTCATGATATATATGTTGGGGTTTGTCCCTCTTTGGTTTGTCACGCACACTCATAATATGTTGAGGTTAGTTCCTCACTGGTTCCTCACACACTCTCAAAATGTGTTGAGGTTTGTCCCTCACTGGTTCCTCAAGAACTCGCATGGTGTGTCGAGGGTTGTCTTTCACTGGTTCCTCACACATCCTCATAATGTGTTGAAGTTTGTCCCTCACTGGTTCTTCACACACTCATAATGCTGTTAGGTTTGTCCATCACTGGTCCCTCACACACTCGCATTGGGTGTCGAGGTTTTTCCTTCATTGGTTTCTCAACATCCACATAATGAGTTGAAATTTGTCCCTCACTTGCTCCTCACACACTAACATCATGTGTTGAGGTTTCTCTTTTACTGGATCCTCACACACACTCATAATGTGCTGAGGTTTCTCGCTCACTGTTCCCCACAACACCCTCTAAATATGTTAGGGTTTGTCTATCTCTGGTTTCTCAAACTCTTTCTTAATGTGTTGAGGTTTGTCCCTCAATGGTTCCTCACACACCCTCTTAATATGCTGGGGTTTGTCCCTCTCTGGTTTCCCACACACTCTCATAATGTGTTGAGGTTTGTCCCTTACTGATTCCTCACACATCCTCATAATATTTTGCGGTTTGTCCCCCACTTATTCCTCACACACCTTCATAATGTGTTTAGGTTTGCCCCTCACTGGTTCTTATTCCTCACACACCTTCATAATGTGTTTAGGTTTGCCCCTCACTGGTTCTTGTCACACATTCATAAAGTGTTGAGGATTATCCTTCTCTGGTTATTCACACACCCTCATAATGTGTTGAGTTTTGTCCCTTAGTGGTTCCTCACACACTCTTATGATATTTTAAGGTTTGTCCCTCATTGGTTCCCCACACATCCTCATAATATGTTAGGGTTTGTCCCTCTCTGGATTATCACACACTTTCATAATGTGTTGAGATTTGTCCCCAATGGTTCCTCACACACACGCATAATATGTTGAGGTTTGCCATTCTCTGGTTTCTCACACACCCTCATAATGTGTTAAATTTTGTCCCTCAATATTTCCTCACACAATCTCATCATGTGTTAAGGTTTATCCCTCACTGGTTCCTCACACACACACTCATACTGTGAAGAGTTTTTCCCTAAACGATTCCTCACACACTCATAATGTGTTCAAGTTTGTCACTCACTGGTTCCCACACACCCTCATGATATGTTGGGGTTTGTCCCTATCTGCCCTCATAATATGTTGGGGTTTGTCTTCCTCATACACACGCGTAATGTGCTTAGGCTTTTACATTAGTGGGACCTAACACACCTTCATAATGCGTTGAAGTTTGTCCCTCTATGGTTCCTCACACATTTACATAATGTGTCGAGGTCTATCCCTTACTGGTTCCTCAAACAACCTCATAATGTGTTGAGTTCTGTCCTGCAATGTTTCCTCACAAACTCTCATAATGTTTTGATATTTTTCCCATCATTGGCTCCTCATATATTCTCCTAATGTCTTCAGGTTAATCCCTTAATGGTTCCTCACACACCCTCATAGTGTGTTGAGTTTTGTCCCTCAATGGCTCCTTATACACTCTCATAATGCGTTGAGGTTTATCCCTCACCGGTTCCTCACACAACCTCATAATGTGTTGCGTTTTATCCCGCAATGGTTCCTCACATACCCTGATAATGTATTGAGGTTAACCCTCAATGGGTCCTCAAACACTCGCATAATGTTTTGAGGTTTATCCCTCACTGGCTCCTCACACACGTCCCTCATGTCTTGAGGTTTATCCCTTACTGGTTCCTCATACCCTCATGATATGTTGAGTTTGTCCCATAATGTTTCCTCACAAACTCTCATAATGTGTTGAGGTTTGTCCCTCACTGGTTACCCACACACATTCATATCATGTTGGGGTTTGTCCCTCTCTGGTTTGTCACACTTTTTCATCATGTGTTGATGGTTGTCCCTCACTGGTTCCTCAGACACTCTCATAATGTGCTGAGGTTCTTCCCTCACTGGTTCCTCAAAAACTCGCAAAGTGTGCAGAAGGTTGTCATTCATTGGTTTCTCACACATCCTCATAATATTTTAAGGTTTAACACTCACTGGTTCCTCACACACTATCATCACGTGTTGAGGTTTATCCCATACTGGATCCTCACACACTCTCATAATGAATTAAGGTTTCTCCCTCGCCGGTTCCCCAAAAGCCCTCATAATATGTTGGGGTTTGTCCCTCTCTGGTTTCCCACACTCTCTCATAATGTGTTGAGGTTCGTCCCTCACTGGTTCATCAGACACTCTTATAATCTTTTTTGAGTTTTTTCCTTAATGGTTCCTCACAAACTCTCATAAGGTGTTGAGGTTCATCTTTCACTGTTTCCTCAAACACCCTCAAAATGTATTGAGTTCTGTCCCTCCATGGTTTTCTCACTCTCATGATGTTTTGAGTTTGACCCTCACTTGCTCCTCACACACTCTCATAATGTTTTGAGGTTTCTACATCACTAGTTCCTCACACTTCCTCATAATGTGTTCAGGTTTGTCCCTCATTGGTTCCTTGCACACTCTCATAATGTGTTTAGGCTTTTCCCTCACTGGTTCCTCAAAAACTCTCATAGTGTTTTGAGATTTGTCCCTCAATATTTCCTTACACAATCTCATAATGTTTTGAAGTTTATCCCTCATTGCTCCCTCAAACACCCTCATAATATGTTGAGGTTTGTCCCTCACTGGTTCCTCAAAATTCGCTTAGTGTGTCGAGCTTTGTCCATCAATGGTTCCTCACACATCCTCATAATGTGTTTAGGTTTGTCCCTCACTGGTTCTTCACACACTCTCATAATATTGTGAGGTTTGTTCCTCACTGGTCCCATACACACTCTTGCATAGTGCGTCAAGGTTTTTCCTTTAACTAGTTTCTCAAACATCCACATAATAAGTTGAAGTTTTTCCCCCACTGGCACCTCACACGCTATCATCATGTGTTCAGGTTTATCCTTTACTGGATCCTCACACACTCTCATAATATGTAGAGGTTTCTCCCTCACTGCTTCCCCACACACCTCTAAATATGTTAGGGTTTGTCCCTCTCTGGTTTCTCAAACTCTTTCATAATGTATTGAAGTTTGTCCTTCAATGGTTCCTAGCACACCCTCGTAATATACTGGAGTTTGTACCTCTCTGGTATTCCATACACTTTCATAATGTGATGAGATTTGTCCCTCAATATTTCCTCACACACTCTCATAATGTGTTGAAGTTTATCCCTCACTGCTTCCTCACACGCCTTCATAATGTGTTGAATTTTGTCCCTCAATTTTTCCTCACACACACTCATAATGTGTTTAGGTTTGCTCTTCAATGATTCCCAAAAACCCTTTTAATATGTTGGGGTTTTTCCCTCTCTATTTTGTCAAGCACTTTCACAATATCTTGAAGTTTCCCCTCACCGGTTCCTCATACGCTCTCATAATGTTTTAAGGTTTGTGCCTAACTAATTCCTCAAAACCGCACATAATATGTTGAGATTTTTCCTTCAGTGGGTCTTAAAAAACCTTCAAAATGAGTTGGGGTTTGTCCCTCAATGGTTCCTCACATACTCATATATTGTTTTGAGGTTTCTCACTCACTGGCGCCTCACACACTCTCATCCTTTGTTGAGGTTTATCCCTTACTGGGCCTCACACACCATAATATGTTAGATTTTGGCCCTCTATAGTTTCTTACAAAATTTCATAATGCGTTGAGGTTTGTCCCTCAATGGTTCCTCACACACCCTCTTAATATGTTGGGGTTTGTCCCTCTCTAGCTTCCCACACACTCTCAAAATGTGTTGAGGTTTGTCCCCTACTGATTCTTCACACATTCTCATAATATTTTGAGGTTTGTCCCTCACTGGTACCCCCCACACACTCATAATATGTTGGGGATTGTCCGTCTCTGGTTTGTCACACACTTTCATAATGTGTTAAGGTTAGTCCCTCACCGGTTCCGCAGACACTCGCATAAGATGTTGAGGTTTATCTTTCACTGGTTCCTCACACACCCTTAATATATGTTTAATTTTGTCCCTCATTGGCTACTCACACACTCTCATTATGTTCTGAGGTTTCTCGCTACTGATTCCTCACACATTCGTAGCATTTGCTGAGGTTTATCCATCACTGGAAACTCACATACCCTCATAATGTGTTGAGTTTGTCCCTCTATGGTTTCTCACACACTCGCATAATGTTTTGAAGTTTTTCCTTCAGTAGCCTCTCACGCACTCTCATCATGTGTTGAGGTTTATCTCTTAACATGTCCTCACACACTCTCATAATGTGTTGAGGTTTCTCCCTCCCTAGTTCTTCACAAAATATGTTATAAAATTGAGGTTTGTCCCTCTCTGGTTTTTCACACATTTTCATAATGTTTTGATGTTTGTCCTTCAAAGGTTCCTCACACGTGATAATACGTTGGGGTTTGTCCCTCTCTGATTTCCCACACACTCTCATAGTGTGTTGACTTTGTCCCTCACTGGATCCTTACACACCTTCATAATGTGTTGAGGTTTGTCCCTCAATACTTAAACACACACTCGCATAATGTTTTGAGGTTTGTTCCTCACTGGCTCCTCACACGATCTCATAATGTGTTGAGGTTTATCCCTCACTGGTTCTTCATAAACCCTCAAAATGTGTTGAGTTTATTCCCTCAATGGATCCTCACGAACTCTCATACTGTTTTAATTTTTTCCCTTCATTGGCTCCTCATATATTCTCCTATTGCCTTGATGTTTATCCATTAGTTCTTCCTCGCACACCCTCATAATGCGTTGAGTTTTGTCCCTCAATGGTTCCTTACACACTCTCAAAAAGTGTTGAGGATTAGCCCTCACTGGTTCCTCACAAAACCTCATAATGTGTTGAGTTTTGTCCAGCAATGGTCCCTCATGTACCCTCATAATAAGCTGAGGTTAACCCTCAATGGTTCCTCAAACACTCTCATAACGTTTTGAGGTTTATCCATCACTTGCTCCTCACACACTTCCCTAATGTCTTGAGATTTATCCCATACTGGTTCCTCACACCCTCATAATATGTTGAGTTCTGTCCCACAATTGCTCCTCACAAACTCTCATAATTTGTTGAGGTCTGTCCCTCACTGGTTACCCACACACATTCATATCATGTTGGAGTTTGTCCTTCTTTGGTTTGTCACACTTTTTCATTAAATGATGAGTTTTGTCCGTCACTGGTTCCTCAGACACTCTTATAATGTGTTGAGGTTTCTCCCTCATTGGTTCCTCAAAAACTCGAAAAGTGGGTAGAAGTTTGTCCTTCATTGGTTCCTTACACATGATCACAATATGTTGAGGTTCAACACTCACTAATTCCTCACACATTATCATCATGTGTTGACGTTTATCCCTTACTGGGTCCTCACACACTCATAATGAACTGAGGTTTCTCCCTCACTTGTTCCCCACAAACCCTTATAATATGTTGGGGATTGTCCCTCTCTGGTTTCTCACACTTTCATAATGTTGAGGTTTGTCCCTCACTGGTTCATCACACACTCTCAAAATGTGTTGAAGTTTTTTCCTCAATGGTTCCTCACAAACTCTCATAAAATGTTGAAGTTCATTTTTCACTGGTTCCTCAAACACCCTCATAATGTATTGAGTTATGTCCCTCAATGTTTTTCTCACACACTCTCATAATGTTTTGAGTTTGTCCCTCACTTTCTCCT
>JAUUDW010147567.1:0-22990 GCA_032361385.1 Panulirus guttatus | reverse complement strand
GGGGGGTTAGTGCTGTTGCACAGAATTGAGTGCTTAGCATGTTGAGATGGGACTGTATTGGTAGGATCTTTGTTTCATTGTGAAGATGTTGCATGTTTATGGTTGCTTAGCAGTCAGTAAATGTTTTGAGTGCACCGTTTTGTGTGTGTGAAACTGTTATATTTCCTTCTGAGAGGACAGAAGATAGGAAGGTGAGGTAAGGCTTTTGTTCTAATGCCAATAATCTTAGGCAAAGAGCATATCAATCCATGAAACCCTTTTATCCCCTTAAATCTTGCTCCACTTTCATATCTTTTTGGAATCATTGCAAAGTTATTCCTCTTAAAGTAACACACCATGAAAAGAAAGTGTGCTGATATGACTTCTACTGATACATCTTTCTATTCCTTTCCCCAGAATCATCTCCAGTATCTTATGTATTTCAGCCTTTCCTTGTCTCTTTAGACCTGATCACTTTATAGTTAACTCTTCAGCTAATGAAACTTGGTCTTTTTCGTACCTTAATGTCCTCTAATTCTACTTTGGATGATCCACGTCAAGTCCTCCTCCTCCCATCTCTCCCTACTGTACTTATACCCTCTTTTCTAATTTGCTTGTACAGAATCTGAGTGCTTTTCCATCTTCAAGTGGACAAGGCATATCGCTCTGTTTTATCCCTTCCAACTGCCACCTAATTGCCCTCACTTGTGCTGTCTACATAGTCTCTGAAAGTCTCCTCAGTTCTTACTTTCTCAGACTCTTAGAATCCCTTTCCCTTCTCTCAGATCACCAATATGGATTTTGTTATGCAAGGTCTACCGATGATCTTCCTTCCCATGTTACTCATCTTTGTTCTTTTCCCTCAGAGATTTTAGTGAATCTTTTGTCATGGCCCTCAACATCTCTAAAGCATTTTACAGGATGTTGCATGAGTCTTCATACTTCCTTTGGCTTTTCTATCTCTGTTCTATAATGCATAACTTTCTCTTTTGCTGTTTCATTGCAGTAGCCAGAGATGGAGCTATATTCCCTCATATTCTGTCAGGAGTAGTGCCCCTCCGGATTCTGTCCTATCACCTACTCTCTTCTTTTCATAACTGATCTTCTCTTTTCAGCATTTAAACCTTCTCAGTCTTATGCTAATGGTTCCACTCTACATAGCCTGACTAATAATTTTTCCTTGATCACTCAAATACTTATTCTATTTTGCACAGTGAACATATCTCCTCTCTTAATTTGGACCTGTGAAATATCCTGAAAAGAGGAAATTGAAACCTAGTTAAATTTAGTAGAGCTAAAATGGAATAGTATGTACACCTGTTTCTAAATGTCAGTCTTTTCCCTTTGCTCACTTTTCAAACACCACAACAGATACTTTCATTAACAGAAACATGTTGAGATAACCATATTCTCCTGTCTGTTATGGAAACTTCATATGATCAACATCAAAAGAATCTGCTTCCTAAAAGCAGGGGGTGTTGTACATATTTTTTTTTCCAGCAATTTTGTATGTAAAGGGGTCTTATTTGTCCTAGAATGGGATCACCTCACTCTTAACCATTCCTCTTTGTTGCTGTAATATTGCTACCCTTTCCTTGTTCTGTAGGTATAATTTTAGCCTTCACTCTCATTAGCTGTCTGTATATGTACCTGCCACCAAGGTTTGGACTTGTGATTTGTGTCTAGTTGCTGCTTCCCATAGTTTCTGTAGAGACCATTATATCCTTCTTCCTTCAAACATTGAAGCTAGGGACTTGTCTCTTTGTCTTCATCATTCCCTCTTCCTAAAACATTTCTTCCTTTAAAGGGAAGGAATGTGTCTGTAAACACTGGAGGAGCTCTGGTTAAGTTCCTCATTCTTTTTTCATACCCTCTTTTCCTTTCGCCAAAGATGGCCATGGCTGGGGCATGTTTTGCCCATGTCATGTCAGTCACTATGAAAAAGCAATAGAATGTTCTTGCTGGCATACTTTTCCATGATAAACCATTCTTATTCACACAAAACTACTGTTAAGTTGTGTAGCCCCCTTCTCAATTGATTTTCTCTGAATACACACAAACATACAGGTAAAATTGAGATAACTTTGGTAAAAGTGTGTGTTGGATCATGAATGGTTTTGTTTACAGGCTGTCCACTGGCAGGTGGGATATGGATGTAAACATATTTTGTCAGTGCTTATGGAATGTGAATCTAAAAGTATTTGCTTTGACATCATTGCAAAATGCATTGTGACTGAAAAACCCCACAGTGTCTTGAAATTTATTATTATTAGAGGCAAAGAATATAATATGCAGTAGATTAGTATTATGAATTTTTTCCATATCTGTTGCTGTTGTGAGGCTTTAATGTATTTCTAAGATTATGTACCAAAATTTTTAAATGTCTGTAATGTGAATTGTTGCTCTCTGAAGCATCATTGTATGGGGCCTTTTCAAATCATATCAGAGATATAAGGTACTGTTATTTTGAGAGATTCTTTATGCACCACCTTGCTCATTTGCAAAATTATACATTTAGTAATTAACTAATATTTGATTATAGTAAGAAAGTTACATATGCACAAAGCATGCATTGACTGCTGATGTGATTATTGATTTATATCCAGTTTTTATAATAAGTGATTGCAGCATTATTGGCTGCATTCACACTGCAGCAGCACTGTTGATGAGCCACATAGATTAATTCCATGCTCTCCTCCGAACAGTGCCATTTACCACATCTTTAATTCTGTTATTTCCATTTACTTCTACATTTTAGTGTCTTTTGATGCTCCCTAATTACTTCTTTCTCCTTTTTTGTCCTGTTAATATTGCAGCTCCTACATTTCTTCTTTTTCCCACGTTTTGTTTTCTTCATGCAGACAAGTGTACAAGTGTCAGCTACTTCACTCACATCAGAGCTAAATCATTGTGTAGAATTACTCACCACATCTGTAATGTAGCTGTTGGAGCTTCATCTCTTGAAAGTAAAGATCTAAATGCTTGCTGCTCTGACAGTCGAAAAGGCATTCAAAACAAAGAAAATTTAACATTTTTAAGTTAGTTTTTAATGAAACTGTTAAGGAACAATTGCTTGAGTTGGATTTGTAAGTCAAGTGATTAGAGTTATATCCCATGTGTCTGGAGAATTACAGGAAAGTATTATGCATACATGAATGGTTGGAATGACCCTACAGAAGAAACAAATGAAAAAGTTTTGTTTATGTACGTGCACTTTAATAGTAGGAATGGGCTTGTTGTGAGTTAGTGTACGTAACATGGTGCTTTTTAACTTTTACGTGATATTTATTAACAGTATGTCAGTTTTGATATAGTTCCTTAAGCTTGCATGCAGTACTCCTTAGATATTTCAGGTACCAACCATCTTCATAACATTCTGTGTTAAGATCAGACAGAAATGTCATAAACTCCAAGAAATTATTCCTGGAAGTTTAGCTTGCATGTAAGTGAAACATACCTTTATCTCTTTTCTCCTTGCAGTGAAACTAATGATGATACTGGACCAAAGACCAGTGAGCTGATAACTACATCAGTAATACCAACATCAGACAAGGGAAATGCAAGTGGCCAGCCTCCAAGTGTCGATGATGAAGGATTTTCACTTCGACCTCAAGAGCTGAAGCCATCAGGGGATGATAACAGCTTTGACTCCTCCTCAGATTCTGACTCTGGTTTGTACAATTTCATCATCAAAAGATTAGTTGCTTTCATACTTTAGAAGGTAATGAATAGGTGTAAACTCTTCCAAGACTAGAATAGCTGGTCATATCATTGTACAAAAATGAGATGCTTTCCAGAGAAATGGTGAAACTTACAGACCATTGGTAAATAAGATATTACAAACAAGGAAAAGTGAAATTTAGAAAATAGCCTAAGTAAAGAAAAAAAGCCACTAAAGTATAAGGAATACTTAGATGTTTTAGAAGGAATCTTGGTCTATTAACACATATTCTGTCTTGAAAGGTTCCTTTTTCATCTCATACTCTCTATTGTATCAACACTTTCCTTTGGATGCCATTTGTATTGCTTTTGTTCATAATCGCATCTCTTTGGTACTGTTCCTTAGACATTTCAGCAGTGGATGTGACAGTTTCATTACTACTATGCTTTTCTGAAGTTTTCCAATAGACAGTTACCATACTCTCTTCATTCAAAACCCTTGCATTTTTTGTTCCTTTTAAACCCTTAAACCCTGACAGAAAAGAAAAGAGTTGTTCGTGATATGGACAAAAAACATGGTCTTCAAATTTTCTGTTTCCTGTTATGAATTGAAAGAAATGCATATTTGTGGATAAAAGATATGTACAGAAAGTAAGGTAATATAACTTATGTGGCCATAGTATTTTGCTACAGTTAACATGAAGAGCCTCTAGGAAGGGGTTAGAGGAGAGGGGGGAGTGTGCCTCTGATGCAAACTCAGCTTTGACTCATTACTAAATAAAGATTTTAGACATAGATACAGAAAAATTGAAAGAATTCATAAGATGATTTTCCTTGAGTTATGAGTGAGGGAAATTAGAATTAGGCATTTGGCAGTCACAGAAATTTACATTATATTCTCTACCTCCACATCATTGATGTAACCTGATTATATATTTTCTGGAGCAGATGGAGAAGCAGACAAGAAGATTCATGTAGAGATCAAACCGATCAGTAATGGCAGTGCACCAATGTCTGCCAGTGTAGATGAATTACGTGCCACTATAGAAGGAATGTCTCTCTCTCCAGTTTCATTTGCCTCGGTAAGTTCATGTTTGCAGTACCATAAAGTAATTGGGCCTTCTCTGTATTCAATTTATGTATGTAGGTTTCGTTTCTGTGTTTTGTGCATAAAATAATAAAGAACTTATTTGAGCACAGCAGAGTTCCTCTTTGCTTAGCTATATGATTGTCTTATGGGATTTTGGCTATTTTGTTATGATAATAACCAGTCAGAAATTTGAAAGAAGGGGTATAATGTAAAAGTTGATAGTATATAGGTAATGCTGAGATGCAGACTCCAAAAAAATTCATGAAAAAGTTGAGGGAAGAAATCACTAAGTGGGTTTGGGAAGAAAGAAAAAAATGTTAATGTGGGAAAAAATGAAAGAAAAGTTTGATATGATGTAAGAGCTTCTAATTCTTTCCTTTGTGTGCAATTAATTTTTCAGATGAGGCCACAGTTTCCATTCATAGCTCCACTTTAACATTAAATCACTCCATGACTTGAGATCAAACATCATCATTATGGCATTCTTATGAGAAACATCTTTAGTCCTAATGATTTCAGTGACTACTTCCATTCATCTCTTTTCATGTTCACCCTGTTCTCCTTGTATCATTTGTTACTCTACCTTATGTCTTCTTGACTGTCCCAACATCTTTCATGTATTCTTCATTGTCATCCCATCTTAATGACTTTCATGATTGTCTCCTTATAATTTAATGGTTTCTTCATTCTGCATATCCTTCTCACATCTTTATTCTTTATCATTTCAATTCTTTTACCATACAGGACTATGTTCTTAGCTAAAGCTATCTATGTATCTACTTATCTACATGTCTGATGCCTGTTCCCTCCTGGAACTCTCTCAAAGGGGTGACCACAGCAATAGAGCCTTCATGACTACTGAACTCCAGTGCTGCTTCTTAGCCTTCAGTGCCTCATCCTGTACAGGCCACTGGCAGAGGGCAACTCAAGCACCTTATGTTACTACTGACTACTTCTGCCTGATGCCCCTGCTAAACTTTCCTGTTACAACCCCTAATTGCTCCTAATTACCTTAACTCATTTACTATTAAGTCTCCTCCATTCATTCTCATGCTGTTTTGACAGTCCACTTCTTTCCAAGATAAGAATTTTGCTCATATTTACATTTACTCTCAACATCTTTCCATACATATCATCAAAGTGACCTCCCATTCCATGTAACTTTTTTGATTCAGTCAAGAGAACACCATCACAGTTGCAACCTTTTTCTTTCTTATTTTTTTCACTTTGGTTTGCAGTATGGTACTCTCATCCCATCTCATGTGATACTCTAACCATTAAGTTAGTAAGCTTCTGTAAGGATATTATGCAAACTTTTTGCACTCCCAAGTAATTACAAACCATTCACTGATACTTTTATAGTAACACATGCAGTATTTCCCTTATAAAATCTCTTAACAAACGTTTAGTCATGTGTTCGCTGTAAAAAGAAAAACCTTCCCAGATTGTTTCATGTGAATTTCAATCCACGACTCATATTTGTATCATCTCATTGTCTTCATCAATTCCATTCCCAGTTTTATGGGTTGAATCATGTACCTGCATTATCTGAAACCACTCATGCACTTCCTAAAACCATGCCCAGTGTGTTGGTGTGAAACATGGACTAAAACTTATAAAAAAGTGCTTCTTACTTTTTTACTCTGGGTATCAAGTTGACACATTGTGTCCAGCATGTTCATTCACACTACCTATATATAAATGAAATGCTAACATTGCATTCATTTCCCAGTCAATCCTCTTGTATCATCATCTAAAACACTCTGAAGCTCTCATCAGTTCTTTTTTACATCTATCCCTATCCCTGTCTGTTCTTCTGTATCTCTTAAAAGGACAAACATGACCATAGCCAAGCTTTTCATGATGTTGTTTAGTTAAAGCTTAGATTATTTCCATGTAGCAAATATGCACAACTCGATATACATAAAACCAGCACACAAAGGAGTATCCAAATAAATGCCGATTAGCCCAGCTTTGCAATCAAAATATATGAAAGAATTATAAAGAAACACGCTAAGGAACATCTTGATAGTAACAGTGAACTAAAGGAATAATAGCATAGATTTGTACAGGGCAGATTACACAAACACAACTTATAGTTCATTATAACAATATATATGAAACTCTAATGCTGGAGAAGAGAATGGACAGTTTTTTTCTTGATTTTGTCGAAGCATTTTGTCAAAATAAACTGGAGTGCTGTTAGAGAAACTGGTGAGACAGGACATTAAAGGAAAACTAGGAAAGTGGAATGAAAAATTTTGAACTAGCAAAAAATTCATAGTAGTGGAAAATGGAACCATACCTGATGAATTAGATCTCTTCTCAAGCGTACCATAGAGAATGATTTTAGCTTCATCAGTCTTTGTAATCAGAATTTCAGACACGGATAAATGTGTAAGTGAGAGTATAGATAGGTGTTTTACAGTTGACACAAAAGTAAAACAGTGGGAACAGAAGAGGATCAAGAAAAATTTCAGAAAACACCCTGATGTATACATATAGGCAGAAGAGAAGCCACTTTGTCATATGTGATGCCCAGAGTAGTTGGAGTTTTATTGAGAGGTGATTATCCATTCATGGTAAGTAATGGGAGGTGGAGGGTGGATTCAAGTCTACCGAGTGAAAAGGGTAAATGAAGACTTTTGTGGAGCCGATGCTTTAATTATATGATGCAGTGTTACTTAAATGCTGTTACTTGCATAGTGTCAGGGTGGTGTGATGTGAGTATAAGATCATCTGCATATGACACAGTCTGCATGATCATCTGCAGGAGGTAATGGAAGGTCATGTAGGAAGAGATTGAAGAGAGCACTGCTCTTTGGGGAACCCCATTGTAAACTTAATTATTTCAGAGATGAAGCTTTTGTGAGTGACTGGTTTAGCAGCCAGCTATGAAGTTGGCCAACCACATTTTGACATTGTCTTGGAGGATGGTGTGTGAGGATGTGTATGGAGACACCATCAGATATGTGAATACAGGTGCTTCTCCTGCATTAGTGAGATAGGCACAAGGAACAGACAAAGAAACGAACACTGCCTCACTTGCACACATCCATTCTCCACCTCTCATGTTGAATATAAGGAAACCATAGCCCACCATCCATAGCCAACGTTTTAGACGATTCCTCGGTTTACCAGCCCATTGATAGCACTTTGTTTTACATAAACCACATCACTCCAATTTGCACTATCCCTTGCATGCCTCACACCCTCCTGCATGATTATGTCCCAAGCCTTCAAAGCATTTTACACTCCATCCTTCTACCACCTCCTGTATTTCCCCTTTTCCTATTTCCCTCTACTTCTGACATGTATACCCTCATAATCATCCTTCCTCACTCAGCCTCTCCATGTGTCCAAGCCATTTCAGCCTTTCCTCTTCAGCTCTCTCATAAATACTTCTTTTACTACCACACCTCTCTCTTGCCCTGTCATTTCCAAATAGGTTTTCTTTTCAACTTTCTTTAGTCTTTTTACACCTGACCTTCCATCACTTCCTGCAGATGAGTGTGAAGGTCCTGTCTTATGAAGATGACTGCATACTCAGATCAAGGCACCCAGACACTATGCAAGCACAGTTAGGCAGCACTTCATCACATGGTTAGAACAGAATATCGAGCATCTCCGCAGAAGTCTTCAGTCACCCTTTTAACCCTAGATAGACACTGATCCATCCTGCACCCTCCTGTCACCAGGAATGACCAATTGCTATGATTCAACAAAACTCCAACTACTCTGGACATCACATATGACACATTAGTTTCTCTTCTGCCCATTTGTATACAAGAGGGTGCTTTTGTAATATTTCCTAATCTTATGTTCCCCCTGTTAAATTTACCTACTCTTTTGCCAACTGTAGAATACCCCAACTATTATCTCCCTTACATCTCAGTCTGTGTCTAAGATCCTGATTTCAAAGACTGCTGAAGTAGTACTCATATATGACTTCAATAGCTTTTATTCTATTTACTGTGATGCACCTTTTTCTTCATAATCATCCCACCATATTCTTTTCTTATATAGTTCCCCATCTACGAAACAATATGTAGTGAAGATTGCATTATTTAGCACTGATATTGATATTACCATGTACAATCAAACAAGCACTTTGTCCTTTAGAAAAACACATTTGAGCGTTACACAGTCTTTCTTGCTCACCATGAATTCTTTTACAAATTAAGTGGAAAGTGAGATGCATGAAAAGTCGAATGAAATTTGGAGTATAAAGTTTTGTTTTGGTATCTTTAACTGGTAAACTCTAGGTTCAAATCAGAAGGGATTAAAAATTTTTATAGCATTGATAAATGATACTGAATTTTGTGACGTATTTATTCACCTTCATCATACTTTTGGTCATTGTATTATTAAAAAGATGTTAAAATTTCATGGCTAGTCTTGAAACACCTTTTGATGTAGCCTGTATTATACTAGTGTATATTGAAGCCACTTTTGATGATAGGAATTATGGTATTGATTGGCTAAGGCTAGGGGTGCTGCATTGTACATACAAGAAGCGAGGAATAATACAATGCCGCAATGGCATTTTCAACTTTTACCTTGTTATTAAACAACTTTCTGGTAGTTATCAGTGTGTATTTCACTCTGACCAGACAACTTAAGCCATCGTATAGTTGGCTTGGCATGTGTGAGATGGCATACAAAATGTTGTGTTTGAGGAATTTATTAGATGATCATTTGGCAGGCATCAGATAAGCTGACAAAAGGAGAATTATGGTAGTGGTAGTAAAAGGCCTTTGATTAATTGTAGGAAACCATAGGACACAAAATTATTTGATTTTGAATATGGGTTGGACTAGTAGTGTTTTGAGAGTTGATTACAAGGTGAAAGTACCAAAGAAAAAAGAATCATTTATGTTGGAATAATTTTAACTAGATACTGGCATTAATGGTTGACCTTCAACTAGCCTCGTGTGCCTCCACGCCAGATAAGCTCGGATGGAAAGATCAAGATCAGATACCTAACTCTGCAGAAGGTAACATGTATTGTGCATGACTACTGTGCCTGAAATCTCTGCCTCAAGTCAGACTGCTATATGCTGTAGAGCAAGTCTGCTCTTGCCTGAGCTCATTTCAAACTTATCTACTTGTTTTTGTCTTGAGAGTTTATCCAATACTCCATCTATCTTTTCATTAATATTATTGTCTGTCACCTACATGTGTACACAAAATCATCTGTTTAAGGCGTTTAGTAATAATTGTTGTTGTGGTTGAAAATTTTTCACCAGAAGTATATTAGAAACTCCTTTGTGTATGTTCATATTGAAATTTCAGATGTTCATATCTATACATTTTACACAGTTTCTCCCCCATTAATGAAAGCAGTTACTTAAGCTTGTTTCCTTCTCCCACAAAATTAGGTGTGGATGGGACATTTGACAGAGGTATAAGTAATTATAATAGGAGACTAGTGCACTCACCCTTATTGGCTCTTAATGGGTAAAATGGTTATTACACCTCCTTTCTTGGTCTCATCCTGCCCTCTAATGGCAACTGCTACTCATGCTTGAATTTTGGACCACTTCATGCTTTGCATAATAAACATGACAGCATCCAGGTGGGATGTACTGGTATATTTGAAAAAAAATGTCTCCACAGGCCTAGTTCCCATTTATTGGACTGTGAGGACCTTCAAAGACTGTTTTTAGTTATATGAATTTTGTTATTATATAAGGAAATTTATGAAAGCTGTCAGCTGAAATGTGTTTGCTTTGTATGTGTTAGGTGCTTCTAGAATGTCAGCTTCTTAAATTTTGCTGGACTCATCTTCATGGATGCAAAGGTTGAGCTGGTATCAAAATACTCCATGCTCCAGATGTCTCTTCCAATTTTATGCTTGCATGATTCAGTCTGGTATCTCCCTCAGTCGTATTATGTAAGTACTTTTTTCTACTCAAATACTGGCTAAAATTGTTGCATAACAGCAAATGAGTTATCTTTCATCAACTCAATGTATTATTAATATGGAATGCCATATGTAGAAGTATCATCATGATGTGGCCCTCTCTGTTACTTTGTGCACAACCTATACCATTAAACAGCCTAACCACCAACAGAAACATATTGTTTAGAAAAATGTAGAATTATGGAAACTATATCATGAGGTCATTGACATGTACATTATGTATGTTGTCATTGTAATGGCATATATATGGTTTGCATGTGCTTGCATGTGTAAAGATGTACAACCAATGTGTTGCATCTTAGTAACACACACAAAAAAATGCCTTTATTGATGCTAAATATTTGATACTTATTGCTGGAAGCACCTGATTATATATATTTTAATGTCTAATTTCTCTCCTCTGCATTCTGTCCTGTGAGCATGAGATATTTAGTAGGATGTTCTCCAGAAATATTGCAGTTAAGTTCTAATTCTCTGTCTTTCTGGAGGAGAATCACTGGCTTTCTTCACGCGTTGCCATTCTCCCTAACTAAATAGCCGCCTCTCACTTATTTTGGATCCACCCTTTTCCAATCAGAAATCACCAAAATGTTACTGAACCACTTGCTTCTGGACAGTCACATCCCAAAATTTCTGTAGGTTGCACATTGTCAGACTTGCTACCAGACTGGCTTTTCCCATCCCAAGGAATAGTATCCCTTCTCTTCTTTTTTATGTATTAACATAGAGGTTATTATGTGAATGTTTATACGTTGGGCAAAACCATACCCTCCACTCTTCTTGGAAACCCCATTTAATTAACAGTTCAAAATCACACCAAAAGCTGAGGATGTTCTGTAGGTACCAAAATTTTTCACATAGTGAGTGACTATATAGGGGTCTTAATCACCCAAGTATGGAGTTCACCTCTTTATTATACAGAGTGGAATCAAAAGCCCTCCATCTTATTAATTCTTCGAGTATCACTTCACTTCAAGTATCCCTCTCTGTGGTGTTGTTACTTTTTCACCATTCTGCAGGTATTTTTTTGGCACTGCTTTCATGAGCTGGCTGTATGTGTCCTTGCCACCAAGGTATGGACCTGGGACTCACATTTGGTTGCTGCTTCTTGTAGTTTGTCTGTCAAAACCAGTCACACGAAGATTGACCTTTGATAACCTAGGACATGAGATGTTGGAAATTAAATGTTCGAGGACAGTATATAGTGGAGGTGGTTGATTGAATACAAAATGATGAGGTGACAGAGAGGTATGTTTTTAAGGAGAGTATGTATAAGAGAGCTGAAGAGGGTTTACTGAAATGGTTTGGACTTAGATCAGTGAGGAGAAGAGGACTGAGAGGGGACACATGCTGGAAGTGGAGGGAACAAGGAAAAGCAGAAAACTAAAGAGAAGGTTCATGGGTAGTGTATAGGAAGAACAGATACCAGGAGATTGTTGGTTCACAACAAGGTTATCTGTTATATATATCAAGTAAGTAAGTAATGAAAGGATTTGTGTGGAAATAAAGAGTGTGGTTGAGAGAGCTGAAAAGGATGTGTTGAAATGGTTTGGACATATGGAGAGAATGAGTGAGGAAAGTTTGATAAAGTTGATATATTTGTCAGAAGTGGAAGAAACAAGGAAAACGGGGAGACCAATTTGGAGATGGAAGGATAGTGTGAAAACAATTTTGAGTGATCAGGGCCTGAACATGCAATAAGATGAAAGGAATGCATGGGATAGAGTGAACTGGAACAATGTGGTATACTAGGGTTGTTATGCTGTCAGTGGACTGATCCAGGGCATGTGATGCATCTAGGGTAAACAATGGAAAGGTCTGTGGGGCCTGATTGTGGATAGAGAGTTGTAGTTTCAGTGCATTACGCATGACAGCTAGAGAATGAATGTGAGCAGGTGTGGCCTTTCTCTCTCTCTTCCTGGTGCTACCTTGCTAACATGGGAAACAGTGATCATGTATACAAAAAACATCATCATCGGTGTACAACCCAAGGACCGCTTTCTCATGTCCTGTGGTTATAACCCCAGAATCTTACATCCAGGGGCCCCTTGTAGCTTCAAGGCTGCATTACAGTCAGTAGCAGGGACAGGATGGACTCCTTTGAAGAGAGAAGTTCATTGATGAGAGTTTACTGTACTCTCTTTCATCAGTTGATGACAACAGGTGACTCCTCACTTGCAGTGTAACCTCAAGCACATGAAGTACAGCAACATCTATATATACAGTGAAAAGACCCCCAGCTTATCCTAGGTATTTATTTGTCATCCAGCCCCAAAGGAGATGAACATTGGGTTTTCTGTGAGCCAGTTGCCCTGTTTGGAGTCAAACCAAGGCACATTTGACTTGCAGATCACAATGCTAACTACTGCACTATGAAACCTTATGTATTTACTGTATCTTGAAAATGTTTGAATTTTTACTGATGCAATACTGTTAAAAGATTTTGATCTTATTTTCCAATGTGAGTAGAGGGTTGTGGTTTCAGTGCATTACACATGATAGCTAGAGAATGGATGTGAGAGAATGCAGCCTTACTTCATCTGTTCCTGGTGCTACCTCACTAACATGGGAAACAGTGTTCAAGTATGAAAAGAAATCCAATATTCATATTCTTTTAAATCTTTGAGGAAAATGCATTGATCATAAAGAGCTACATCAAGCAGTTCTTGGTTTTCCATCATATTTTTTCAATACTGTACTCATTACTGGGAAGAAACCTAAACCTTTGAATGTTTGTAATGTGTTTATCAGACTAACAGCAGTAATGCCACTTTTTATAAGGTTAATGTCATTTATTCTGTCATGGTGAATTTGGACTAATAAGCTATATTTTTTTTTTTTCAGATACTAAAGAAAGAGACTTAGAGCTAGAAGCTACAGAAAAGGATTTAAAGGTGCAGCCAGAACTACTTAAAATGATAGACGCTACATGCATTACTAATGAGCTGGACAAGAAATCAGTAGAACATGGTGTAGATGCTGAGAAGGGAGAAAAGGAAGTCCTTCCTGTGGAAAATAATTTGGATTAGAATATCAAAGAATGGCAGGATAATGAAAAAGGAGAACTGCTGCTAAAGGACCCAGAAGTAGTCACAGAGTCTTATGGAAGTGACCACAAGGAAAACCAACTAAAAAATGACTCAACAGAAAGTATTGGTCTATTAGATGACAAACTAAGGAAGTTCTTTCTGTAGAATCATTGGAAACTTACAGTGAAAGTTTTCAGAACAAAGATATGGAAGTGTAATGATAGGTTATATCCAAGTGTTTTCGAATACCTCAGCAAGAAAGAATGAGAAATGGCAACCCATTTTTAGAACATTCTACTCTCTGTAAGTGAAAACGGAATTAAGATGACAGGTTTTCAGAAATGAAAACTTTGCTTATTCAGTTAAGGAGAGTGAGAGTTTCATCACTCTTCATCTTGTGTTACAGCAAGGGCACACAAACAATTCAAAGCTAAGGTTCTTCTTAGAAAGATGCATATTAGATTAAGGGATGAAGAGCATTGCCACATGATTTTGTTTGAAAGTGGACTGTAAAGGAATCCTATGTATGTGAAAACTATAGAGATATTTTATAAGGAACAGACTCATTAGGAATAAGGCAAATTTCTGAATTGATGCAGTTCTACTTTTGCAGGTATAACTGTTCGATATATAGACCAACAGTTGAACCAAGGGCATCTTGAGTAGAAAGAGGCTACAAAGTGATGCATTAAACAAGTAAATCATTATGATTCACATGTTCAATATTTCAACCACTGTAATGAGGAGTCCAAGTATGTACTCAGAGTTGTAACTAGATGTAACAAGATCTCACCTTGAAATGCTTGATGAAATATATTTTTTTTTTTTAGGAAATTGAGTTAGTGTGAAAAAGTTATCTCTGTTATATTTGATTTAGACAATATAAGGTATAATTCTTGTATGACTAAGATTTTTAACAGATAAGTATCACAGCAACGTTAGCTAAATGTAAAGAGGAAACGAAAGTGTGTCTGTGGATGTCCTCTCCAAGTCCATTTCAGAAATAGGATGTTTTGAGGCTTGGAAAACTGATCTGTAGACAATAAAGGAAAATTTGACATAAGCAAACAAAGTGAGGTGTAAGATGCCCCTCATGTATAGATAAGACATCAACCTGTGAAAACCTATATAAGGAATTGGCTATGAATGAGAGATAGTTTGCAATATATTTGTTAATAATGCCGTATTTCATTTTTCAATAACCAGTTGATCACACAAGTTCTAAACAGCATTGAAATAGCTAGCTACAAATTATCTGAATCTTCCAAATATTTAGCTGTGCTTCTGTCTGAAAACTGAAGATAAAGATATTGTACTATAATAAAAGACTTAACAGAAACTTAGATAATGACTAGAAATAAGAGGAAACTTTAAGAACCTGAATAAAACTCTTCACTGGAACTGGGAAAGGACTGGGTGATACTTCAAGGCACCTTGCACAATGACAAATAAAGGAGGAAATGAATTCATATTACTCCCAGTTTAAAGAAAAAGGATCTACCACTAATGTTATAGAACTGAAATGAGAGGATAGAGAATCTCTTGAACACAGACTGGCAGAGTTTATAGAAATATCAGATTTAAAGAAATGTATCTGATTAACTACTCCTATTCATTAAGGAAATCAAATATTTTCAAGGGCGTTAATCTGGAGTGACCTGAGGTCTTCCAAAGAAATGTCTTCAGAAAAACCTGATCCAGTTTTGACACTGTAAATGCATTTGATTAAGGGAAGAACAATGCAACACTAAATCCTTTTCCAACATGAGTTTCTTCAACCACTATAACCAACTGAGCTTGAAGCTTTCAATACGAAACAGTGATAAATTTATCAGAGAAATTTGCTGTCAGAAAATCTCAACAAGACTGACAAATAACGAAATACAATTATTGCCAGAGAAAAGTTTAGTTATTATGATAGAAAAATTCCACTCATAATCCTTACAGAAAGTCAGATTACTGGCTTAAGGCAATTATCATTTATCCAGGAATGTAATCTTAATCACATCATCAAAGGAACCATTCATAGACATTCTCAGGATTAAAAGCCAAGAGTACACAACAAAAGAAACATCCAAAATTATCTCAAGTTAAAAAGAATGGTCCTGATAGCATTTATAGTAAGGAAAAACCTCCTGAAGATGTAAATTGTCTTGAGAAAATGTAATTGTTTATATCAGTGACAGAGACTGAAAATTGAAAATGCTCATTCCAAGAAATGTCTCCTAGTAGAAAGGTTCCACTCATCCTGTAAGGGTGAAAAAGAAAAGAACAAAAATGTCTCTTTCCCCTGCTTGTCTGCTGTGATTGCAGGTCTGCTCTCAATGGGATCGCATCTGGATCAGGGGAGAATAAGGATCTTATCCTCCAAATACAAGGGCTAACATCAACACTTCAGGATGTAGGCCGTCCTGTGACATTCCTGTAGATATCTAGTCATGTCGGTATCTCGGGGAATGAGGCAGCAGATGGCCTTGCCTAGACTGGCTGCAACAAGACCACACCTGACTACATTGTTCCTCAAACACTTCTTCAGCTCAGGACCCAAATTCGCTGCAAGCAGAGAGAAGCCTGAGAAGCAGCTGTCCCCCCTGGACTCCCTGCCCACCTGGTACAATACCCTCTGTAAACTCCCTAACCTCTCGCATGTCTGTGGGAAAGGGTCAAGGAAAAGAGAAGTGATTGCTGCCTGTATCATCATTAGGTATGACTTTACTTGGGAGATTGGCATCCCCACCTCCCCAAGCAACGCACTTGTCAATTATGCAAAAGACGCGACAGCCTCATCCTTGTCCACTGCCTTCTAAGATGTCCCCACACACAACACTTCCATGACGCCTGCTGGACCACCACTCCATGACCCCTTGATGGAGACATGATGATCCTCCCCATAATGGCCAGACATTATGTAAATGATATTGATGATGTGTTGAAGGAATATCCTAACTTCCTTAGGCTTTATTGAGCCCCTTTGTTATATTCATATGTACTTGCGACACTTGCCAGATGCTTCTAGTAACAGGGGTACCTAGTGACAGTACTAGGATCCTGATTCCTCTGTCAAGGAAAAAAGTATTGAAACTGAACTGAACTGAGTGGGTTGAAGTGCTAGGATGCAAAAAATGCATCTTATTCAGTGTCATTGGAATGCTGTGTTGACTGACTCACAATTCACACACCTATAAGCTTGAGGTTAGCACACGTGATTATATATCTGCAAATGGGTACATAAAAGAAAGATGAGACAAGTGTTGCATTTTTCCTAAGTAATATAGACCAACAGTGTGCTTATGTGTATTGTATCAAGTAGGAAATATATCAAATTAATGTATTAGTAAGACTGTGGATAAGAATACGAATATACAAATTTTTACGTGTATCCTATGAAATTATAAAGTTATTGTAACATTAAATTTTGTATTAGCATGTTGCTGACAGGAAACTGGTTTAGACATTACTTATGACCATATTGATGAAAACTTAGTAATAACCATGTTGCTAGGTAGAATTGTTTTCTTGTAGTGTAATATTGATAGATTTGTTTTCCTCCACGTATTATAAATGAGGGTTAAATCTATCAAAAGACAGGATACGCCAAGACCTCTGACCCAGACTGTGGTATTGTAATATTCCAGTCACAAAAATGCTTTTCACATAAATTTTGACAGGGAGGCCTATGATCCACAGTTTTCAAGAAAAACCCAAAATTTCATCCAAATGAAATTAGAAAAACAGACAGGGATATACATTCTGTAATGTTATCGATAGTAAGTATCCATTGATGTGGTCAAAAAAATGCAACACCTGAACTGTGTCTTTTGTATATACATATGTTTTTATAGCCATATTTCATTAGCCATCATATAACATTATCATATGTGATTCAGAATTTAGAGTTATTGATTTTACTCAGATCATATTTTATTATGTATGAATTAAGTTTTTCAGCTAATTTTGAGTTTGATTAAACCAGTACACTATTATTCAATAGTGGATGTTTCTTCTTGGTTGATAGTTGATTAACCACAGTCACCCCTCAGAGGGTTATCTAGAGAGATTTGTTGTGGTAGGCATTCAACCATTTTCTCATTATGGTAATGCTCAAATTTAGGTCCGCCACCTTATTAACTGTGGAATGTAATTGAATTTTTCATGGAATATTAAGTTTTAATGTGAAGAATAGAACAAAACTAGGGGAGTATGATTCAGATCATTCTTCTTTATTCTGCATAAAACAAGCCAAAAGCAGTAAGGGGTATGAGAGCCAGGAAACTTTGATTTTAATGCGAAGATTAATGAATCATTTGTACAAATCAAGTAAACCTATGAAAACCTTACCTAATATTCCCAAGTAGCAGGGATCTATAGTAGAAATGTACCAACATTAATGTGACCTGCTGCTGAAACCATGTGTAGTGGCTGCAACTGATGAGTCTGTACAGCAACTCCACTAACTACTTGGTATGTTGTCCATTTATTGACATTTTCAAGTAGTTTGTGCAATGTTGATATCAAGGGCATGTCTGGTATATTTTTTTCTGTACCTCTGAAAATCGAGACTAACCTGCAAGGTTAGGTTAGGTGAGGCTTACTTAGATTCTGTTGATTGGAAGAAGTGAGATAATTTAAGTGTATAAGAGCTAAACTTGGGTAAGTGTAGTGATATGGAAGGAGAAATACAGTCGAGAATAGTACAGGGTAGAAGAGTCATTGGGGTCCCTTAATAGAATAATGAAGGGTAGAGATATAAGTATGGAAGTGAAGGGATAATTAAGGGACAGCATAGTCTTCCCAATCCTGACTTATGCAGCCGAAACATGGACATGGAATGAGTGACAGAGGTTGAGAATCCAAGCTGTGGAATGAGCTATTTGAGAAGAGCATGTGGTGTGACTAGATGGAATGAAGAAAGAAATGAAGGGGTGTATAAGAGATGTGGTATGGCAGGGAATGCAAAGAGAATGAATTGTGGACTAGTAGAGTGGGTGAAACACAATACTTTGAGTTGACTTGGGCATGTGGAAAGAATGCAAGACTGGGAGTTTACAAGGAGTGTAAAACAGTACAATTAAAGGGGCTGGTGTGAGTGGAAGACCCCCTGTGACATGGGCAAATAGGGTAAAGAAATACTGAAGGGAGAGAAGTAGTGGAATAAGGCGTGGAATGCTGTATGCGAGAGAGGCATGTAAGGACAGGGATAAGTGGGGGTTAGTTTACCATGGCCACCCCTTGATGGGAGTTCTTGTAGGGAATGGGCATCATACATATAGATAGATCTCTAAGTATTTCACCCACTTTTATGTTAATTAGCCCTACAATTTTCCTTACCTTCAGAGACCTCCCTATATTTCATCTACTCATTATGCAGTAAAAATTTATTAGTACTAGTCCCACTTCTTCAGTCTTAATTTGTTCTTTACAATGAATCCTACCATAATTTTTTGCAGAAATAATGCAAACAGCACACACTAAGCTCATCCCTAAAGGTGATTAGATTTTTACACATCCAGCAGCCTGGATGATGATAAAGCTGTCTGAAGAGTGTTACGAGCACTGCCTTAACTAGATCACCCTTCTTTGCCAAGATCATCCATTATCTAACTAATCTTGACCAATTTACCTGCCTAGAGCTCTCACTTCCTAAGTTAATTTAACTTGTTTTACTACGTAATGGGTTAGATTGCCTGTTATCTGTGGTACTTTTCTGTGGATATTAGGTATTCATTTAATTGTTCATCCATTCTGCTAGGCTGAAGACCAACTAAGAAATGGTATTCACAAATAAAGTTACAACTAAATTGAATTATAGTAAGTGCATCACAATATGAAATTCTGAAATTAAAGAAAACAGTGAATGTGTCTCTCAAAACTCTTGATGATCAATAATCTACAGCAAAAAAATAATTGCAACAAACAAAAAAGGAAGTTATTTATCCTAAAGATTTCCACCAAGTCCAAAGATTTATTCCACTGAGGTCTGTAAGGTTAGTTAAAGATTTTGGTGTTAGGAAAATCAGCTGCAAGATTATAACTATTGAAAAGTTACTATCTGTCTATCTTTATTTATGATGCCTGTTCCCTACAGGAACCCCTATCAAGGAGGTGGCCCTGGCAAGAGAGTCTCCACTTATCCCTGTTCTTACATTCCTTTTTGCATACACCATTCCACTCATTCTTCTGCCATTTCTCTTCCTCCAGTACCCTTCCACTCTATTTTCCCATATCACAGCTGCTAATAATATGAAAAGTTACTAATCCCTCTCATTCTTACAAACATTCATTAAGTAATGGAAGGACATAGGATTTTCAGGATAAAGTGGAGGATATGATTGTGCCGATGATGTTCATATTACCACAGGGATGAATTGTGGTGTTTTGAAATTGATTAGTGGGAAACAAGTGACATTTAGAAGGTTTGTTTTAGCATCATTGAATTCAACCAATTTTTAGCTTACCCACTGCACAGGTGCAAATTTGGTATGTGTTCAGTATAAGAAAGAAAATAAGTATTAGAGTAGGGAGGGAAAGTATACGAGTTGAAATATATAGAGTAGAATCATCAATGTAAGAGTGAATAGGGTTAAATGCTGAAGAGAAATCATTTATGGTGAGAAAAAAAAGAGTAGGTGAGAGGACATAACCTGAGGTACACCACCTAACAAAATAAGAGTTGAAGATTCCTCTCAGTGATTATTGCAAATGACCATCTAGGGAGGAAGACATGCATTAAGGAACAGAGATAAGCAGAAAAGCCAAAAGAAGGGAGTTTAGAAAGCAAATGCTTATGCCACATCATCAAATGCTTTGGAGATATCGAAAGGTATGACAAAAGGTTAGCCAAAATCCCTAAGAAGGGAGGACCGAAGATGAGTCACACAGGAGAGAAGCTCACTGGTAGAGTTTGCACTCTTAAAGGCAGGCACCGGGAAGACTGCTGTCAATGGACTGAGCTAAGGTATGTCCAACAGTCGGTGTAAACCACGGAAAGGTATGTGGGGCCTGGTTGTGGATAGAGGTCTGCGGTTTCGATGCATTAGTGACATTACATATGACAGCTACAGAAAGGATGTTAAGCGGATGTGGCTTGTTTTCATCTGTTTCTAGCACTACCTTGCTAACACAAGAAACGGCAGACAAGTATAAAAGAAAGATCACAATGAATACCTGTTTGCTTTATGAATATAAAAGGTAATGAAAAAAATATTAATGTGCATACAAGGAACAGCGTAGCCCCGAAATCTCTTCACACACACACACACACACACACACAAACAACACCACCATATTGTATGACCTATGCGACCGTCCAGCGGACTTGGCCGACTTCCTTAACGATGCAGGAGTTTCATGATAATCGTCTTGCCAAAGAAGTGGTATTTATTGTGCTCTGGTAAATATGTGCGCTGAAACTGTTTGCGTAGACGTCGGACCTTATGATAGCTGGAGTGTCAACATTGGGTCATTGGGTAGGTCGTAGAGCTAACCATGCTGTTTCGTAGTTAACCATGCTTTTGAAAATTGTCGTTCCGAAACAGTGAAACTTATCACTAACAGAAATTTGTAATAAAACAGGAGGAAACTGATCTTTATTGAAGAGGACCCATCAGTGGCGATAGTGTATGTGGTGTAATTCCTTTAGATTACCAGATTAAACCCTTTTTGAGCATGAAGTCACGGCTCTTGGACCATAACTTTCAAGTATCATAACCTGAATCTGAACTGGAATGTGAAAGTCTGCTCGCAAACCACGTCGTCATGTCCGAAAGTCTTACCATCGTACTCAAGGGGGCAATGTCGTGCTGTAGGACTGAAGTTGGTTTGATGATATTAAGCTAGTGACAAGTTTAGAGTTAATATTTAGCTTAAGGGTACCACATAGGTAACTTATGGACGTGAATAAGTAATTAATGTGTACTATTTTAGATTCTGTGAATATTCGGTTCGTATTCATTGCGTATCTGTCAGCTAAGGTAAGCATTATGAGATAATTTCCTTGATTATTTTAAGTATAGAATCGTTTCCTTGTCAGATTTCAGTTTAAAGCAAAAAAGTTTTTAGACTAAGAAGTTCCCAGAACTGTTACCTGTGATTTTTGGTGTTTTTGTGAGGGTAATAGATTTTTTTAAAATCTCTGCATAAGAACTATTTTTCATGCTGAATTTGAGTCTGGGGTTGAAAAATATGTTGGGGGACAATAAGGCTTGTGAATAAGTAATTAATGGTTACTCTTTTAGAAGATTCTGTGATTGTTTGGTTCGTATTTATTGGGTAACTGTCGGCTTAGGGAAGCATTACGAGATGATTTCCATGATTATTTCAAGTACAGAAGCATTTTGGACTAAAAATCTTCATTGGTATTTTTGTGAGGGTAATGGATGTACTTGAAATTCTCAATTTACGGACTATTTTTCGTACTGAATTTGAATCTGAGGTTGAAATATATGTTGGGGGACATTAAGGCTTGTAAATAAGTAATTAATTGTTAATCTTTTTGAAGATTCTGTAAGTATTTGGTTTGTATTTATTGGGTATCTGTCATCTTTGGGAAGCATTATGAGATATTATCTGTGATTATTTCAATTATAGAAATGTCTCATTGTCAAATTTCAGTTTTGGAACAAAAAGATTTTGGGGCAAAAAAATTCCCAAAACTATTACCTGCAATTTTTGGTATTTTTGTGAGGGCAATAGATTTGCTTGAAAACCATAGTAAAAGGGCTATTTTATGCACTGAATTCGAATCAGAAGTTGAAATATATGTTAGGGGACATTAAGTCCTGTAAGTAAGTAAATTGATGGTTATTCTTTTAGAGACTTCTGTGCATTAATCACACTGCTATACACTGTTCATGTAAACTCTTCTGTCATGCATTCTTTCCACACACCCAAACCTTCGTATAGTATTACGTTTCACCCACTCAACCACTCCACAATTCATTCTCTTTGCATTTCCTGCCATACTAAATCCCTTTTACTGTGTGAGTTTAAGACTCGAGGAGCATGATTTTGATCATATTTTTTTTTTTTTTCATTCTTGGATTAGAATTAAATTGATCATGAGGAGGGCGATGAGAAGATTTGGGGATAATCAAACTGAAAGTACAAAAAAGAAACCTAGAGAAATCATTAGACACAATGAAAATCTCATCTACCTTTCCTTAGCAACTGACATGATTTACTTTGGACGTTTATTTAAAAAAAAAAGTGATATTATGGTCACATGATTATTTTTTTTGGGGGGTGGGAGGATGTTTTGTGTGAACACTTCCACTCAAACCCATCCCACCTTATGTAACCTGTTTCAGC
>JAUUDW010147456.1:0-15035 GCA_032361385.1 Panulirus guttatus | reverse complement strand
TCACCAACACCTGCATTAACACACGTGATGGTCATGTTGTCGTCCCCACCAACACCTGCATTAACACAGAGTGTTTGCCATGTGGTCTTCCTCACCAACACCTGCTTTAACACAGTTGGTGGTCAGGTGGTCGCCCTTACCAACACCTTCATTGACACAGGGGATGGTCATGTGGTCGTCCTCACCAACACTTGCATTAACACAGGTGTTGCTCATTCAGTCGTCCTTATCAACAACTGCATAAACACAAGTGCTGGTCACATGGTCATCCTCACCAAAGCCTGCATTAGCACAGGTGGTGGTTATTTGGTCGTCCTCACCAACACCTTCGTTAACACAAGTGTTGGTCATAGGACCGTCCTTACCAACACCTGTATTAACAGAGGTGTTGGTCATGTGGTCTTCCTCACCAACACCTGCATTAACACATTTGCTGGTCATTTGGTCGTCCTGACCAACACCTGTATTAACACTTGTTGTGGTCATGTGGTCGTCTCTAGCAACACCTGTATTAACACCGATGGTGGTCATTTGGTCGTCTTCACCAACACCTGCATTATCACAGTCGTTGGTCATGTGACCGTCCTTACCAGCACCTGCATTGACACAGATGTTGTTAATGTGGTCATCCTTTACAATATCTCCATTAACACAGTGGGTGGTCATTTGGTCGTCCTCATCAGCACCTGCATTAACACAGGTAGTGGTCAGGTAGTCGTCCTCACCACCACCTGCATTAACAGAGGATTTTGTCATATGGTCGTCCTTAATAACTCCTGCATTAACACAGATGTTGGTCATGTGGTCGTCCTCACCAACACCTGCATTAACACACGTGATGGTCATGTTGACGTCCTCACCAACACCTACATTAACACAGAAGTTAGGAATGTAGTCATCCTCATTAACACCTGCATTTCACCGGTGATGGTTATGTGGTCGTCCTCATCAACACCTGCTCTAACACTGGTGTTTGTCATGTGGTCGTCCTTACCATCACCTGCATTAACACAGGTGTGGTCATGTGGTCGTCCTCATCCGAAACCTGCATTAACAGAGATGATGATAATGTGGTCTTCCTCATTAATACACGTGATTGTCATGTGTTCGTCCTTAAAAACACCTGCATTAACACAGGTGGTGGTCATGTGGGCGTCCTAACCAACACCTACATTAGCACAGGTGTTGATCATGCGGTCTTCCTCATCAACATCTGCATTAACACAGGTGTTGCTCAATTGGTCTTCCTTACCAACACCTGCATTAACAATGGCTGTGGTCATATGGTTGGCCTGACATACACCTGCATTAACAGAGGCGTTGGTCATGTGGCCGTTCTTACCAACACTTCTATTAATACAGTTAATGGTCATGTGGTCGTCCTTACCAACACCTGCATTAACACAAGCGTTCGTCATATCGTATTCCTCATCAACACCCGCATTAATATTGGCGGTGGTCATGTGGTCATCCTTACCAACACCTGCATCTACATAGATGGTGGTCATGTGGTCGTCCTCACCAACACCTGCTTTAACATAGTTGTTGGTCATTCGGTCGTCTTAAGCAACACCTGCATTAACAAATGTTTTGGTCATGTGGTCGTCCTTACCAACGCCTACATTAACACTGGCAGTGGTCATGTGGTCTTCCCCGCCAACAACTGCATTAAAACATTTGTTGATCATTTGGTCGTCCTCACCAACACCTGTATTAACACTGGCTGTAGGCATATGGTCGTCTTTAGCAACACCTGCATTAACACCGGTAGTGGTCATTTGGTGGTCCTAACCAACACCTTCATTAACACAGGCATTGGTCATGTGTTCGACATTAGGAACACTTGTATTAACTCAGGTGGTGTTCTTGCTGTCGTCCTCACCAACACGTCTTAACACAGATGTTGGTCATGTGGTCCTCTTTAGCAACGCTGCCTTATCACAGATGGTGGTCATGTGGTAGTTCTCACCAACATCTGCATTAACACATGTGTTTGTCATGTGCTCGTCCTCACCAACACTTGCATTAACACATGTTTTGGTCATGTGGTTGTCTTTACCAACACATGCATAAACATAGGTGTTGGTCATGTGGTCGTCCTTACCAAACCCTGTATTAACACAGATGATGGTCATGTGGTCGTCCTTACCAAAACCTGCATTAATACAGGTCTTGGTCATTTGATCGTCCTTACCAACACCTGCCTTAACGCAGGTGGTTGTCATGTGGTCGTCCTCACTAATACCTGCACTAACACTGGTGTTGGTCATGTGGTCGTCCTCACCAACACATGCATTAACACTGGCGGATGTCATATGGTCGTCCTTACCAACATCTGCATTAACACAGGTGGTGGTTATATGGTCGTCCTCACCAACACCTGCATTAACACAGGTGTTTGCAATGTGGTCGTCTTCATGAACACCTGCATTAACATAGGTGTTGGTCATGCAATCGTCCTCACTACCACCTGCATTGATACTGGCGGTGGTCGTGTGGTCGTAATTACTAACACTTGCATTAACACAGGTGGTGATCTTGTTATCGTCCTTACCAACACCGCCATTAACACAAGTGTTGGTGATGTGGTCGTCCTCACCTACACCTACAGAAGCACACGTGGAGGTCAAATAGTCGTTATTTGCAACACCTGCCTTAACAAAGGTGTTGTCATGTGGTCGTCCTTATCAACACCTGCATTAACACAGGAATTGGTCATGTGGTCGCCCTCACCAACATCTGCATTCACACAGGTGTTGGTCATGTGGTCGTCCTCACCAACACATGCATTTAACACAGGAGTTGTTCAAGTGGTTGTTCTTAACAAAACCTGCATTAATACAGGTGGTTGGCTTGTGGTCGTCCTCACCAACACCTGTATTAACCCAGGTGTTGGTCATGTGGTCGTCCTCACCCGCAGCTGCATTAACACAGGTGTTGATCATATGGTCGTCCTTACCAGTACCTGCTTTGACATAGGTGGTGGTCAGGTGGTCGTCCTTCCCAACACATCATTAACACAGGTGCTGGTCATGTGTTCGTCCTCACTAATATCTGCATTAACACTGGTGTTGCTCATTTAGTCGTCCTTATCAACACCCTTATTAACACAGATGCTGGTCATTTGGTCGTCTTCACCAACACCTGCATTAGAACAGATGGTGGTCATTTGGTAGTCCTACCACACCCGCATTTCCAGAGGTTTTGGTCACGTGGTCGTCCTTACCAACACCTGTATTAACTCAGGTGATGGTCTGTGGTCGTCCTCACCATCACCTGCATTAACACAGGAGTTGGTCATGTGTCTGTCCTTAGCAAAACCTGCATTAACACAGGTAATGGTCATGTGGTCGTCCTTGCCAACACCTGCATTTACAGAGGTGATGTTCATGTGTTCTTCCTTACCAACACCTGCATTAATACAGGTGGCGGGCATGTGGTCACCCTTATAAACACTAGCATCAACACAGGTGTTGGTCATGTGGTCGTCCTTACCAACACCTGCATTAACACAGTAGTTGGTTATGTCTTCTTCCTTACCAACATCTGCTTTAAAAAGGTGTTGATCATGTGGTCGTCCTTACCAACACCTACATTAACACAAGAGTTGGTCATGTGGTTGTCCTTAGCAAAACCTGCATTAGCACAGGTGGTTGTCATGTTGTCGTCCTCACCAACACCTGCGCTAACGCAGGCGTTGGTCATGTGGTCGTCCTTACCAGCACCTGCATTAACACAGTTGATGGTCATTTGGTCGTCCTTACCAACACCTACATTAACACAGGCGTTGGTCACTTAGTCGTCTTTAGTAACACCTGCATCAACACAGGCTTTGGGCATATGGTCGTCCTCACCAACACCTTCATTAACACTGGCGGTGGTTATGTGGCTGTTCTTACCAACACCTGCATCACCACAGGTGGTGGTCATATGGTCGTCTTCATCGTCATCTGCATTAATACAGGTGTTTGCCATGTGGTCGTTATCACCACTACCTGCATTAACACAGGTGTTGGTCATGTAGTCGTCTTCACCAACACCTCCATTAAAACTGGCGGTGGTCGTGTTCTCGAATTACCAACACTTGAATTAGCACAGGTGGTGGTTTTGTTGTCGTCCTTACCAACACCTGCATTAACGCAGGTTTTGGTCATGTGGTCGTCCTTACAAACGCCTGCATTAACTCAGATAATGGTCATGTGCTCGTCATCACCAACACCTGCATTAACACAGGGGTTGGTCATGTGATCGTCCTTACCAGCACTTGTATTAACATAGGTGGTGGCTTCGTCGTCATGCTTACCAACACCTGTATTAGCACAGGTATTTCTCGTGTGGTCGTCTTCACCAACGCCTGCATTAACACAGGTGTTGGACATGTCGTCGTCCTTACCAACATCTGCATTAAACAGGTGTTGGTGATGTGATCGTCCACACCAACATCTACAGTAACACACGTGGAGGTTATATATTTGTTCTTGGCTACACCTGCCTTAACACAGGTGTTAGTCATGTGGTCGTTCTTAACAACACCTGCATTAACACTAGCGGTGGTCATGTGGTCTTCCTTACTAACATCTGCGTTAACAGAGATGTTTGTCATGTGGTTGTCCCTACCAACACCTGCATTAACGTAGGATTTGGTCAAATGGTCGTCCTTACTATCACTTACATTAACCCATGAGGTCGTCCTCACCAACGCCTATATTTAGACAAGTGTTGCTCATTTGGTCGTCTATATCAACACCTGCCGTACCACGGGTAGTGATCATGTGGTCGTCCTCACCAATACCTGCATCAATACTGGAGTTGGGCATGTAGTCTTCCTCACTAACACCTGCACTACACCGGTGATGGTCAAGTGGTCGTCTTTACCAGCACATGCATTAACACTGGTGTTGGTCATGTGGTCTTCCTTACCAACACCTGCATTAACACAGATAGTGGTCGTGTGGTCGTCCTCACCAACATCTGCATCATCACAGATAGTAGTTTTGTGGTCGTTCTCACGATCATCTGCATTAACACAGGTGTTGGTCATGTGGTTGTCGTCATGACACCTGCATTAACACAGGTGGTGGTCATGTGGTCGTCCTTACCAACACCTACATTAACACAGGTGATGGTTATGTTGTCGTCCTTACCAACACCTGCATTAGCAGAGGTGATGGCCATATGGTCGTCCTCACCAACATCTGCATTAACACAGCTGTTGGTTATGTGGTCGTCCTCACTAACACCTGCATTAATAATGTTGGTGGTCATGTGGTCGTCCTTACAAACACCTGCATTAACACAGCTGGTAGTCTTGTCGTCGTCCTAACCAACACCTGTATTAGCACAGGTGTTGGTCATGTGATCGTCCTTACCAACACCTGCATTAACACAGGAATTCGTTATATGGTCGTCCTCACCCACATCTGCATTAAGAGAGGTGTTGGTCATGTAGTCGTCCTCACGAACACTTGTATTAACACAGTAGTTGGTAACGTAGTTCTCCTTAGCAAAACCTGCATTAACACAAGTGGTTGTCATGTGGTCGTCTTCATCAACACCTGCATCAACGCAGATGTTGGTTATGTGGTCGTCTCACCAACACCTGCCTTAACACAAGTATTGGTCATGTGGTCGTCTTTAGCAACATTTGCAATAAAACTGGTGTTGGTCATATGGTTGTCTTCACCAACACCTGCTTTAACATAGGTGGTGGTCAGGTGGTCGTCCTTACCAACACATGCATTAACATAGGTGTTAGTCATGTGTTCGTCCTCATCAACACCTGCATTAACAGAGGTGTTGCTCATTTGGTCGTCCTTATCAACACCCTAATTAACACAGATGTTGGTCATATGGTCGTCCTCACCAACGCTTGCTTTAGCACAGGTGGTGGTCATTTGGTCGTCCAACCACACCTGCATTTCCAAAGGTTTTGGTCACGTGGTCGTCCTTACCAACACTTGCATTAACACGGGTGATGGTCATGCGGTCGTCCTTACCAACACCTGCATTAACAGAGGTGATGGTCATGTGTTCGTCCTCGCCAACACCTGCATTAACACAGGTGTTGGTCATATGGTCGTCCTCACCAACACCTGCAGTAACACAGGTGTTGGTCGTGTAGTCGTTCTTACCAACACATGCATCAACACAGGTGTTGGTTATGTGTTCCTTCTCACCAGCACCTACGTTAACACAGGTGTTGCTCATTTGGTCGTCCTTATCAACACCCTCATTAACATAAATAATGGTTATATGGTCGTTCTCACCAACACCTGCATTAGCACGGTTGGTAGTCATTTGTTCGTCCTACCACACCTGCATTTCCAGGGGTTTGGGTCACATGGTCGTCCTTACCAACACCTGCATTAACACAGCTGGTGGTCAAGTTGTAGTCCTTACCAACTACTGCTTTAACACAAGTGACTGTCATGTGGTCGTCCTCACCAACACTTTCTTTACCACAGGTGTTGGTCAAGTAGTCGTGAACACCAACACCTGTATTAATACAGGTGGTAGTCATGAGGTCGTCCTTAGTATCACTTACATTATCAGAATTGGTGGTCTTCCGGTCGTCCTCACCAACACCTACATTAACACAGGTGTTTGTCATGTGGTTGTTCTTACCAACACCTGCATTAACACAGGTGTTGGTCATGTGGTCGTCCTCACTAACACTTGCAATAACACAGGTGGCGGTAATATGGTCGTCCTTAGTAAAACCTTCATTAACATAGGTGGTTGTCATGTGGTCGTCCCGACCAAGATTTGGAATAACACAGGTGTTGGTCATATGGTCGTCCTTACAAACACCTGCATTAACAGAGGTGATGGTCTTGTGTTCGTCCTAACCAACACCTGCTTCAACATAAATGTTGGTCATGTGATCGTCCTCACCAATACCTGCATTGAAACAGGTGGTGGTCATGTGGTCGTCCTTAGCAAAATCTGCCTTATCAAAGATGTTGGTCATATGGTAGTTCATACCAGCATCCACATTAACACAGATGCTGTTCATGTGGTCGTCCTCACCAACACCTGCATTAACATAAGAGGTTGTCATGTGGTCGTCCCGACCAAGATTTGCAATAGCACAGGTGTTGGTCATGTGGTCGTCCTTACCAGCACTTGCATTAACAGAGGTGATGGTCATGTGTTCGTCCTCACCAACACCTTCTCAACATAAATGTTGTTCATGTGATCGTCCTCACCAACAGCTGCATTAATACAGGTGGTGGTCATGTGGTTGTCCTAAAAACACCTGCATTAACACAGTTGGTGGTCATGTGGTCGTCCTTACCAACACCTGCATTAACACAGGAGTTGTTCATGTTGTTGTACTCACCAACACCTGTATTAACACATGAGTTGGTCCTATGGTCGTCCTCACCAACACCTGCATGAACACAGGTGTTCGTCTTGTGGTCATCTTTCGCAACATCTGGATTAACAGAGGTATTGGTCATATGGTCGGCCTCACCAAAATCTGCTTTAACACAGGTGGTGGTCAGGTGGTCTTCTTCACCAACAAATACATTAACCCAGGTGGTGATCATGTATTTCTCCTCACCAACACCTGCCTTAACACAGGTGTTGCTCATTTGGTCGTCCTTGTAACACCTGCATTAAAACAGGTGCTTGTCATATGGTTGTCCTTACAAACACCTGCATTAGCACATGTGGTGGTCATTTAGTTATCTTCACCAACACCTGCATTTCCAGAGGTGTTGCTCACGTGGTTGTCCATACCAACACATGAATTAACACAATTGTTGGTCATATGGTTGTCCTCACCAATATCTACATTAATACAGGTGGTCATGTGGTCGTCCTCACCAACACCTGCATTAACACAGGATTTGGTCATATGGTCGTCCTTAATAACACCTGCATTAATACAGGTGTTGGTCATGTGGTCGTTCATATTAACACCTGCTTTAACACAGATGTTGGTCATGTGGTCGTTTTTAAAATCCCCTGCATTAACACATGTGGTGGTTAGCTGGTCGTCCTCACCAACACGCATTCACACAGGAGTTGGGCATGTAGTCGTCTTCACTAACACCTGCATTGCACCGGTGATGGTCATATGGTCGTTCTTATCAACACCTGTATTAACACTGGTGTTTGTCATGTGGTCGTCCTTACCAACACCTGTATTAACACAGGTGGTGGTCATGTGGTCGTCCTCACCAACACCTGCATTAACAGAGGTAGTACTCTTTTGGTCTTCCTCACCAACTCCAGCATGAACACGTGTGGTGGTCTAGTGATCGGCCTCTCCAACACCTGCATTCACACAGGTGGTGTTCATGCTGTTGTCCTCACCAACACTTGCATTATCACAGTTGTTTGTCTTATGGTCGTCCTTACCAACACCCACATTAAGAGAGGTGAGGATCATGTGGTCGTCCTCACCAACACCTGCATTAGAAAAGATGTTATTCATGTGGTCGTCCTCACGAAAATCTGCATTAAAACAGGTGTTGGTGATGTAGTTGTCCTCACGAACACCAGCATTAACACAGGTTGTGGCCTTGTGGTCGCCCTCAGTAACACCTGCATTAACACAGGTTGTTGTCAAGAGGTCGTCCTTACCAACACCTGCATTAGTAAAAGGGATGGTCATATGGTCGTCCTCAGCAATACCTGCATTATCACAGGTGGTGGTCATCGTGTCCTCTTTACCAACACCTGCATTAACACAGGTGATGGTTATATGGTTCTCCTCACTAACACTTGCATTACACAGGTGTTGGTTGTGTGGTCGTCCTTACCAACACCTGCATTTGCACATGTGTTGGTCATGTGATCATCCTCACCAACATTTGCATTAACACAGGTGGTGGTCATGTGGTCGTCCTCACCAACCCCTGTATTAACACAGGTATTGGTCATTTGGTCGTTCTTACCAACCCCTACATTAACAAAGGTGGTTGTCATGTGATCGCCCTCATCAACACTAGCATTAACACATTTGTTGGTCATGTGGTAGTTTTTGGCAACACTTGCATTAATGCAGGTGTTGGTCACGTGTTCGTCCTCACCAACACCTGCATTAACATTGGCGGTGGTCATGTGGTCGTCCTTACCAACACCTGCATTAACACAGGTGGTGGTCATGTGGTCGTCCTCATTATCACCTGCATTAACACAGGTGTTGGTCATGTGGTCGTCCTTAGGAACACCTGCATTAACACTAGTGTTAGTCCTGTGGACGTCGTCACAATCACCTGCATTAACACAGGTGTTGGTCATGTGGTCGTTCTCACCAACACTTGCATTAACGTAGGTGGTGGTCATGTAGTCCTCTATAGAAACATCTGCATTAACACAGGTAATGGTCATGCGGTCGTCCTTGCCAACACTTACATTAACACAGGTGTTGGGTATGTGGTAGACCTTAGCAACACCTGCCTTAACAAAGATGTTGGTCATGTGGTAATCCTCACCAGCATCTGCATTAACACAGATGATGGTCATGTGGTCGTCCTCACCAACATCTGCACTAACACATTTGGTTGTCATGTAGTCGTCCTGATCAAGATTTGCAATAACACAGGTGTTGGTCGTGTGGTCATACTTGACAACACCTGCATTAACACAGGTGTTGGTCATTTGGTCGTGTTTAGGAACATCTGCATTAACATAAGTGTTGTTCATGTGGAAGTCGTCACCAGCACCTGTATTAACACTGGCGGTGGTCATGTGGTCATCCTTACCAACTCTTGCATTGGCACAGGTGTTGGTCACGCGGTCGTCCTCACCAACACCTGCATTAACACAGGTGTTGGTCATGTGGTTGTTCTCACCAACACCTGCATTTGCACAGGTGTTTGTCATGTGGTCGTCCTCACCAACACCTGCATTAACACTGGCGGTGGTCATGTGGTCGTCCTCACCAACATATGCATTAACAGAGGTGTTGGTCATGTGGTCGTCTTTAGCAACATCTGCATTAACACAGGTTTTGTTCATGTGGTTGTCCTCACCAACACCTGCATTAACACTAGTGGTGGTCATGTGGTCTTCCTGAACAATGCTTGCATTAATACAGGTGTTGGTCGTTTGGTCGTCCTAACCAGCACCTGCATAAATACTGACGGTGGTCATGTGGTCTTCCTCACCAACACTTGCATTAACAGAGGTGTTGGTCATGTGGTCGTCTTTAGCAACACCTGCATTGACACAGGTTTTGTTCATGTACTTGTCCTCACCAACACCTGCATTAACACTGGTGGTGGTCATGTGGTGGTCCTCACCATCATTTGCATTAACAGAGGTGTTGGTCATGTGGTCGTCTTTAGCAACATCTGCATTAACACAGGTTTTTTTTTTCATGTGGCTGTCCTCACCAACACCTGCATTAACGCTGGTGGTGGTCATGTGGTCGTCCTAAATAACGCTTGCATTAACACAGGTGTTGGTCGTTTGGTCGCCCTCACCAGCACCTGCATAAATACTGACGGTGGTCATGTGGTCGTCCTTACCAACATCTGCATTAACACTGGCGATGGTCATGTGGTTGTCCTTACCAACATCTCTGTTAACACTTGTGTTGGTTATGTAGTCTTCCTTACCAAAATTAAATTAACACATGTGATGGTCATGTGGTCGTCGTCACCAACACCTGCATTAACACATGTGGTTGTCATGTAGTCGTCCTTACCAACACCTCTATTAACATATTTGTTGGTCATGTGATCGTCCTCACCAACACCTGCATAAACGCAGGTAGCGGTCATGTGGTCGTTCTCACTAACACCTGCATTAACACAGGTGCTGGTCATGTGGTTGTCCTCACTAACACCTGCATTAACACTGGCATTGGTCATGTGGTCGTCCTTACAAACACTTGCATTGACAAATGTGTTGTTCATGTGGTCTTTCGTCACCAACACCTGTATTAACACAGTTGATGGTCATGTGGTCGTCCTCACAAACACCTGCATTAGCACAGGTTTTGGTCATGTGATCGTCCTCATCAACACCTGCATTAACACAGGTGTTGGTCATGTGGTCGCCCCCACCAACACTTGCATTAACACTGGCGGTGGTCTTGTGGTCGTCATTACCAACACCTGAATTAACACAGTTGGTGGTCATTTCGTCGTACTCACCAACACCTGCATTAACACAAGTGTTGTTCATTTGGTCGTCTTTAGCAACACCTACATCAACACAGGTTTGGGCATGTGGTCGTCCTCACTAACACCTGCATTAACACTGACGGTGGTCTTGAGGTCGTCCTTACCAACACCTGCATTAACTCAGGTGCTGGTCATTTGGTCGTCCTCACCAACACCTGCATTAACAAGTGTTTGTCATATGGTCGTCCTTACCAACACCTGCATTAACACAGTTGTTGGTCATGTGGTCGTCCTCACCAGCACCTGCATTAATACTGGCGGTGGCCATGTGGTCGTCTTTACCGAAATATACATTAACAGTGGTGGTGGTCTTGCGGTCGTCTTTACCAACATCTGCATTATCACAGGTGTTGGTCATGTGGTCGTCCTTACCAACACCTGCATTAACTCAGGTGATGGTCATATGGTTGCTGTAACCAACACCTGCATTAACACAGGTCTTGGTATTGTGATCGTTCTCTCCAATACCTGCATTAACACAGGTATTGGTCATGTGATCGTCCTTACCAACACCTCTGTTAACACAGGTGATGGTCATATGGTCAGTGTCACCAACACCTGCATTAAAACAGGTGGTGGTTGTGTCGTCTGCCTTACCAACACGTGCATTAACACAGGTAGTTGGTATATGGTCGTCTTTACCAACATCTGCATTAACACGGTTGGTGGTCATGTAGTCGTTCTTAGCAAGACCTGCCTTTATAAAGGTGTTGGTTATGTGGTCGTCCCTACTAACACCTGCATTAACACTGGCGGTGGTCATGTGGTCGTCCTTACCAACGTCTGCATTAACACAGTTGTTGGTCATTTCGTTGTACTCACCAACACCTGCATTGACATAAGTGTTGGTCATGTGGTCGTCTTTAGCACCACCTACATTAACACAGGTTTTGGGCATATGGTCGTCCTCACCGACACCTGCATTAACACTCACGGTGGTTTTGTGGTCGTCTTTACCATCACCTGCATTAACAAAGGTGTTGGTCATGTGGTCGACCTCACCAACACCTGCATTAATACTGACGGTAGTCATGTGGTCGTCTTTAGCAACACCTACATTAACACAGGTGTTGGTCATGTGGTCGTCCTTGCCAACACCTGCATTAATTCATGTGATGGTCATGTGGTTGTTGTCACCAACACCTGCATTGACAAAGGTGTTGGTCAAGTGATCGTCCTCTCCAACACCTGTATCAATACATGTGTTGGTCATGTGATCGTTCTTACCAACACCTGCATTAACACAAGTAGTTGTTATTTTCTTGTCTTCACCAACACCTGCATTAACATACGTGTTGGTCATGTCGTCGTTCTTACCAACACCTGCATTAACACAGGCGTCGGTTATGTGCGTCCTTAGCAACCCCTCCCTTAACACAGGAGGTGGTCATGTGGTCGTACTTACCAACACGTGCATTAAAACAGGTGGTTGTCATATGGTCGTCGTCATCATCACCTATTTCAACACATGTGATGATCGAGTGGTCGTCCTCACCAACACCTGCATTAACACCGATTTTGGTCATGTGATCGTCCTTAACAACATCTGCGTTAACACAGGTGTTTTTCATGTGGTCGTCCTCACCAACACCTGCATTAACACAGGTGTTGGTCATGTGTTCGTCCTCACCAACACCTGCATTAACACTGGCAATGGTCATATGGTCGTCCTTACCAACACCTGCATTAACACAGTTGGTGGTCATTTCGTCGTCCTCGCCAACTCCTGCATTAATACAATTGGTGGTCATTTCGTCGTCCTCGCCAACACCTGCATTAACACATTTGTTGGTCATATTGTCTGCATATGGTCGTCCTCACCAACACCTGCATTAACACTGGCGGTGGCCATGTGGTCTTCCTTACCAAACCTGCATTAACACAGGTGCTGGTCATGTGGTCGTCCTCACCAACACCTGCATTAACACGTATTTGTCATGTGGTCGTCCTCAACAACACCTGCAATAACACAGTTGTTGGTCATGTGGTCGTCCTCACTAACACCTGCATTTATACTGGCGGTGGTCATGTGTTCGTCCTCACCGACATCTGCATTAACACTGGTGGTGGTCTTGTGGTCGTCTTTACCAACACCTTCATCAACACAGGTGTTGGTTATGTGGTCGTCCTTAACAACAGCTGTTTTAACTCAGGTGATGGTCATGTGGTTGTTGTCACCAACGAATGCATTAACACAAGTATTGGTCATATGATCGTCCTCTCTAACACCTTCATTAACACAGGTGTTGGTTGTGTGATCGTCCTTACCAACACCTCTATTAACACACCTTATGGTCATATGGTCGTTGTCACCAACACCTGCATTAACACAGGTGATGGTCAAGAGATCGTCCTCACTAACACCTGCATTAACACAGGTGGTGGTCATGTCGTCGTCCTTACCAACACCAGCATTAACACAGGTAGTTGTCGTATGTTCGTCTTACCAACACCTGCATTAACACAGGTGTTTGTCATGTCGTCGTTCTTACCAACATCTGCTTAACATAGGTGTTGGTGATGTGGTTGTCATCACCAACACTTGCATTACCACAGGTGGTGGTCATGTATTCGTCCTTAGTAACACCTCCATTAACACAGGTGTTGGTCTTGTGGTCGTCCTTACCAACACCTCCATTAACACTGGCGGTGGTCGTGTGGCCTTCCTTACCAACACATGCATTAACACAGATGTTTATCATGTGGTCGTCCTCACCAATATTTGCGTAAAAACAGCGTTGGTCATGTGGTCGTCCTACCAACACCTGCATTAACACAGGCGGTTGTCACATGGGCGTCCTCATCATCACCTGCATTACCACAGGTGTTGGTCATGTGGTCGTCTTTAACAACACCTGCATTAACTCAGGTGTTGGTCATGTGGTCGTCCTCACCAATACCTGCATTAACACTGGCCTCGGTCATGTGTTCGTTTTTACCAACATCTTCATTAACACGTGGTGGTTATGTGGTCGTCCTCACCTACACCTGCATTAAAACTGGCGGTGTTCTTGTGATCGTCCTGACCAACACCTGCATTAACTCAGGTGATGGTCATCTGGTCGTCCTCATCAACACCTAAAGACAGAATATGCACCGACCAGGCCACCACCCCCCTACCAGAAGTTATACTAGCCACGTTTATATAATTCCAATGATTTATGTTCAATTATTGATGTTCCTTAACTTTGCTTTATCATTTACTCTTTGATGTTAGTGAAAATATTCACACCAAGAAAGACAGACCTGTGTTTCAAACATAACCTCAAACCGAGTTAACAAAGAAACCAGGTAGTACTCACCCGAGCCACCAGGTTATTGGGGAGACTGTCAGGCGAGTTTTCTAGCATGATGGCCCAGGTGAAAAAAAGGGCGGAACTTAAGCTCAGGCCACGCTCATCCGCTATCCAGCACCACGCCCTCACCATCACCCACAGAAACACGCCCCATAACACCAGGCCTACCAACAGCAGCTGCCACACCAGGTCTGCCAGACAATAGTGGGAGAAGATACATTAAAACTTTGACCATTTACATTTACATCTACATTTATTGCTCGGCTCCAGGCAGCTGTTATTCTGCAGATACATCATAGCCTGCCACAAATCATGGAGACCTATCCACCCAACGAGACTCAGAGAACCCTAGCAGTATATACTGAGGCATATTCCTTAACCTTCCTCTCCCAATACAGTCAGACATCTCCCAGCAGTTCCCACTCATCAACATCCGGCACTTTATGACGTTATCAGCAGGCTATGAGCTTACTTTTTCATGGGACGTATTTATCTATCTCTACTAAATAAAAGATGCCACAGAAGAAACACCTAAGTATACATAAGCCTTTATAGGATCCAATGGCTCTGAACAAGGGACGATCTTTTACCT
>JAUUDW010147235.1:0-15037 GCA_032361385.1 Panulirus guttatus | reverse complement strand
CAGTGGAGGCTCCATGGTGGATGGTGGTGGGTGTTGGCAGCCAGTGGAGGCTGTGTGGTGTATGGTGGTGGCTGTTGGCAGCCAGTGGAGGCTGCCTGGTGTATGGTTGTGGGTGTTGGCAGCCAGTGGAGGCTGTTTGGTGTATGGTTGTGGCTGTTGGCAGCCAGTGGAGGCTGCTTAGTGTATGGTCGTGGCTGCTGGCAGCCAGTGGAGACTGCTTTGTATATAGTTGTGGCTGTTGGCAGCCAGTGGAGGCTGTTTGGTGTATGGTTGTGGATGTTGGCAGCCAGTGGAGGCTGCTTAGTGTATGATCATGGCTGTTGGCAGCCAGTGGAGGCTGTTTGGTGTATGGTTGTGGCTGTCGGCAGTGAGCCGAGACTTGCTGTTCGCCTGGGGTCCTAGGGCGCCCTGGACCTGGCCTGACCTGTGGCGCCCCTCGGCAGGTGTCTGGAGACCAGGTGGTCAGTCGACTGAACATCAGCAGCGTTCGGGTGGAAGATGGAGGTCAGTGGAGGTGCCTGGCGGAGAACCGGGCCGGCAAAGTGCAACACAGGGGCCGGCTCAACGTGCGAGGGCCCCCGACCATCCTGCCCATGGGTCCGCTCAGCGTGGTGGCGGGGAGGACGGCCGCCTTCACCTGCATCGTGGCCGGGTTCCCCATCGACTCCATCTACTGGAAGAAGAGTGGTACGTACGTGTCTCCTCCAGCTGCTACCTCCCCACCCATCCATCCAGTGTCCACTCCATTATGTCTACCCCGTGCCATCTACCTCCTACATCTCCTACCCGTGCAATGTCTTCCCTCCATACTGTCGACCCTCCATAGTATCTACCCTCCATAGTATCTGCCTTCCATTGTGTCTGCCCTCCATAGGATCCGCCCCTTTTAGTGTCTACGTTAGGTAATGATTAACCCCATAATATCCTGCCAGACAGTGTTTACGTCCTTAGCTTATGCAAGGTGTCTACCCCCACCATGGTTTCTATCCGCCCCTAATCACTCATCATTTACTCATTTTCTCTAAACAAAAATGTACCTGTATACAGTATACCCATATCTTATATAAAACCATTTTTTTTAAATGTCATAGATGGGAGAACTGATAGCGGCTGACCTGATGGTCTGGGATACAGTGTCTGATGAGGAGAGTAACTTTGGCACATCAGCTGGCAGTATGGAGAGAGTATACTGACCTGGGAATTCTATAGGAAACATGAATGGAGTGCCGTCGGGAGGGAGTGACAGTAACATATTTGTCCACCTGTTATTTGCATTTGTTGACAATATTCGCCTGGTAGCGTTTGGTGGTAGTCTCTCACAGGATTATGGATTTATATTATTACTAGAGAAACTTTGATTACATCTGTATTACTCACTCTTTCCATCAATGTTTTTGCCTTTATTTCTATTCATTGTTTCTCTATCTGATATTATTATCACGAGTAGTGTTATCAGTATTATTTACATGTTTTGAAAACTGCCATACATCTCCTCGTAGTCGGCGCAGTTTCACTGATACGAAGCGGTATTAGACGTCTCAGTGTGAGTCATTCTGCAGTGTAGGCGACCCCTGTGTTCGCTCATCCACCAGTTCCCTCTAAACAAAGCAGTGCGGATTGTGCTGGGCCTCTGTGTTGCTATTTTACGCCAGAAATATTAGACTAATTATGTCATAGACTGAGACATACGCCAGCAGTCACCTCCCTTCAAGGGCTAGCTACATCCACCTTCCTCCATTTGTGAGTGAATGTTCTGTCATACTTTGTAGTGATGACTCTTGCAGCGGCCCCACACAGTGAGGGTGTTCTGACCCTCTCAGACTGGCTGGTGTCAAGTGATGATACACACGGTGTAATGTGCCCACTGGTAATCTGCCCTTCTTCCTTCCTTACTTACCCTACCATCCTTCCCTACTCCCTTGCCCCACGCTGCCCTGCCCTGCCCTGCCCTATCCTGCCCCGCCCTACCCTGCCGGCCAGCAGGAGTGGTACTGCCGGTCTCGGAGCGTCAGGAGCTGCTGGCCAACGGGACGCTGATGGTGCGGGAGGTGTCGCGCGAGGCCGACGGCGGACGGTACACCTGCGTCGCAACGGCCGGCCAGGACGTCGCCAGGGCCGACCTCCAGGTCAACGTCATGGGTCAGTACCTAGGACACTGCGGGACATACATTCGGGGGCGGGACATACCCCAAGGGCGGGACATACACTAGGGGCGGGACATACACCAGGGGCGTGACATACACTCGTGGGCGGGACATACACCAGGGACGGGACATACACCAGGGACGAGACATACACCAGGGGCGGGACATATACCAGGGGCAGGACATACACCAGGGGCGGGACATACACCAGGAGCGGGACATATACCATGGGCGAGACATACACTCGGAGGCGGGACATACACCAGGGGCGGGACATACATCAGGGGGCGGGGTATGCACTCGGGGGCGGGACTTACACCAGGGGCGAGACATACACCAGGGGCGGGGTATACACCCGAGGGGCTCACTGTTATCACTATATTTTTCATGTTGTTCCTTAATATTCCTTGGAGGATTGTGTAGCATTGATGACACTCTCACGCTCTCCTGTCTGCATTTACTCTCCCCATTATGTATCGTCTGGACGGCACATCTCCCAGTGTCTCGTGAGACTCAGGGTTGTTTCATATTACACAAGACAAACCTCTCCTTCCTCTGTCTTCCCTTCCCCTCCCTGCTGCCATCTGGAACTCCAGACTGAACACGTCATATCTTATCTCTTTACAAAGTTTTGCCTCTGACAACACCAACATTATCAAATGCATTTTCCCTGATACGATCCTTGAATTTCAGTTCTGTACTATTTATTGGTAGCTCGTGTGTGTGTGTGTGGTGTGTTTATGTGTGTGTGTGTGTGTGTGTGTGTGTGTAGGTCACTGTATTTACTAGCGTGTCTTCACATGGAGCACCGCCCACAGTGCCACCTGTCATAGACAAGCGGATGATCTCGCTGGGGTCAGGGTTCCCAGCCAGGTCCCGCGCGCGTATCATGTGTGTCGTGGAGCGTGGTGACCTCCCACTCTCCTTTACCTGGACCCACGATGGCCGCCCTATAACCCCAGGACCCGCCATCTCCGTCAGGTAGGTCCTCAGTTTTCTCCACTGTTTCCAGGACTATATATATACGGTAGGGACGTCTTACTGCTCCTCTAAATTCTCCAAGAACTATCGTTTTCAGAAAGATCCTGTCTCTTTACGCCAACCTCCAGGACCCAGTATCTTCGTCAGGTAGGTCATAATTCTTTCCTATAATCTCAAGGACTTGCCATCTCCTCAAGGTGAGCCCTCTACATTTCTCAAAGCCTCCAGGACCTAACTTCTTCAGGAAGATACTCCATCTGTCCCATAGTTTTCAGAACCCATTTCTCCGTCAGGTGGGTCCTACGTGTCCCCCACTGTCTTCATGACCCTCCATCTCCGTCAAGTAGGTCCTAGGTCTCCCTCACTCTCTTCAGGACCCACTATCTCCGTCAGGTAGGTCCTTCGTCTTCCCCAAACTATCCAGGATGAACCACGTCGAGTATTGTGTCGTAAAGCTAGGAGACTTATTCAGGAGTGAAACAATAAAAAAAAAGTTGAAAATCTCTGATGCAGAGAGCCAACCGTGTCCGTCAGGTAGGTCTCCTCCCCGTCCACCACCATTTCCAGGAATTAAGATATCCTTCAGGTAATCTTAATCCACCAACGCCCTTTCCAAGACCAGCCATTATCAAGTGCTTCCCTCATGTGCCCTGACCACCTCTCTTGTCCAGACGTCCGCCATCTACAAGTACTGAGTAATGGATAGATAGAGAGGAAATCACGAACCTGCAAGCATGCACCGGGAAGCTGGATAGAAGGACACAGCTCACACGAGAGAACCATAACAGTCAGCTCTTCCTGGAAATCCTCTGAGGTAAATTAAAGTCATCTAAAAACAGAGGAGAAAGTTGCAAATTTGTACCATGTGTGTGTTTTCCATGAATCATTGTTTCCATCATCGTCCATGCACTTGTTCCTGTGTCAACACAACTGCTGGTAATGTTTTCAGGAAGAATTGTAAAAGCTGTTTATTCTTACTCGCTGAACAAAGCAACTACATTAACCTAACATTTGAAGAACGAAACAAAAGACAAACTTTTGAAATGTTGAGCCATGGGTGCTACTCTCTCTCTCTCTCTCTCTCTCTCTCTCTCTCTTTCTCTCTCAACCCTCCAGCATTACGGGCAGCCTTACTGATTTCATATTCACATTTTTCCCCCTAAAGATAAAGTATATTAGAGCCATTTGCTTCCAGTGCAGGATTTGGGCGGTAGAGATGGAGAGCAGATCAGCGTTGAAAGGATTGAGTTCATATATTATACTGTAGTATTGCAAGAGGGCTGATATATTGTAGTATTGCAAGGGATCACATATCATACTGTAGTATTGCAAAAGGTCAGATATATTGTAGTATTGCAAGAGATCACGTATTATACTATAGTATTGCAAGAGGTCAGTTATATTGTAGTATTGCAAGAGGTCACATATTATACTGTAGTACTGCAAGACGTCAGATATATTTTGAAGTAATGCAAAATGTCACATATTATACTGTAGAATTGCAAGAGTTCAGATATATTGTAGTATTGTAAGAGGTCACATATCATACTGTAGTATTGCAAGAGGTCAGATATATTGTAGTATTGCAAAAGGTCACATATTATACTGTAGTATTGCAAGAGGTCACATATTTTGTAGTATTGCAAGAGGTCACATATACTGTAGTATTGCAAGAGGTCAGATATATTGTAGTATTGCACGAGAACACATATCATACTATAGTATTGCAAGAGGTCAGATATATTGTGGTATTGCAAAAGGTCACATATTATACTGTAGTACTGCAAGACGTCAGATATATTGTAGAAATGCAAAAGATCACATATTATACTGTAGAACTGCAAGAGGTCAGATATATTGTAGTATTGCAAAAGGTCACATACTATACTGTAGTATTGCAAGAGGTCACATATTTTGTAGTATTGCAAGAGGTCACATATACTGTAGTATTTAAGAGGTCAGATATATTGTAGTATTTCAAGAGGTCACATATTATACTGTAGTATTGCAAGAGGTCAGATATATCGTAGTATTGCAAGAGGTCACATATATTGTAGTATTGCAAGAGGTCACATATCATACTGTAGTATTGCAAGAGGTCACATATAATGTAGTATTGCAAGAGGTCACGTATCATACTGTAGTATTGCAAGAGGTCAGATATATTGTAATATTGCAAGAGGTCACATATTATATTGTAATATTGCAAGAGGTTACATATCCTGTAGTATTGCAAGAGGTCACATATTATACTGCAATATTACAAGAGGTCACATGTTATACTGTAGTATTGCAAGAGGTCACATATACTGTAGTACTGCAAGAGGTCACATATACCGTAGTATTGCAAGAGGTCACATATTAAATTGCAGTATTGCAAGAGATCACATATTATACTGTAGTATTGCAAGAGGTTACATATCCTGTAGTATTGCAATAGGTCACATATACTGTAGTATTGCAAGAGGTCACATATATTGTAGTATTGCAAGAGGTCACATATACTGTAGTAATGCAAGAAGTCACATATATTGTAGTATTGCAAGAGGTCACATACTGTAGTATTGCAAGAGGTCACATATACTGTAGTATGTTACGTTGACCTGTTGTTACACACTGACCAAGGCTAAGGCAGGCATTGGTGACCTTGGCTTTACTTGCCTCGTTCCGTTTGACCCCCAGCACTGTACTGCGTTACTGGAGATAGTCAGTATAGCAAGTCTCTCATAGTAGTGAGTCAGTGTAGTGACTAGGCATAGTGAGTCATTGCACTGACTCGTAGGAGAGAGTCACTGTTAGGCCCTCACTCGTATAGTGCAGTTAGTCAATTTGGAGTCCTACAGTATGGCTGGTCACTCTCAGTGTACCGACACGTGTCAGTGTCAGCAGCGGCAGTAACAGTGTACGTGTTTCGTGTGTGTGTCATGCAGGTCCCTGGACGAGTTCACCAGCGTGTTGCTCTTCCCCTCCCTGCGGGAGGAGGACGCCGGCCGCTACACCTGCACTGCCACCAACGCCGTCGCATCTGACGCCCAGACCGTTAACCTCGTCGTGAAAGGTCAGTCATGCCCACGCCCGCCTCCCCCATGCGCCCTCACGTAGGCTGCTGCCCAGCCCTCACCTGGTATCATGCGCCCTTATACTGACCGCTCAGCTTTCCTGTCGCACGTGAGAACTGTACAGCAATTAATTTGCAAAGGTCCTCTTTGATATTTCCGTAGATTAGGTGGAAAATACTGATGTTTTCTGGGATCTTGTATTCGTTCTCTCGTGCATGTTCAAAATGTAGTAAATTCTTCTGCAAACGTAATTCACCTCTTCATATTTGCCCCTTAAATTCTGTATGGAATACGTGACCCTTTCTTGAAACCATTTCTAAATCCCTTGCAAGTTTCCCTCACCTTCCCGAAGCTTTGTGCCGAAAGAGCGAACAATATCAGTCACAAAGTATGTGAAATGTGTTTAGTGCAGCGGTCAACACATAAATTATGGGAATAATGACTTCTGGAACCATTGAGAGACGCGAGCCGAGATTCCAGGCATGCTATAAGTGCCTCACATGTTGGTAAGTTCTCTGGACCAGTCCTGCCTGACATGCTTGGGGCCCCAGGTTTGCTGGAAAATTCGCGTCAGCGTTACAAAGTGTGTCTGTAATATTCTGCGTGATAACAATGTTCTTTGAGAAAAGATGAAGAGACAGGGCGGTAGATAGATGGATAGATATTAGTCGAATCCAGAAGCTGACTGGGTAGAAAGAGAAATGGATAGATGGATGGTGAGGTACACGTATTGACTGACAAGTTTGTCCTCAGTAATGAAATGTTTTGGTCGTCACAGTTGCCCCGTCGTGGAGAGTGGAGCCTGAGGACGTGTCGGTGGTGGTAGGGGCGGACCTGTTGCTGCCCTGCACCGCCCACGGCTCGCCCACGCCCACCATCACTTGGCGGAAGGCAGAGGGCGCCGTGCCCAGGCACTACCGCCCGGTCACCATCCTGGGCGACAACGTCAGGTAGGACAGATGACCACCACCCTTACAAGCTCTTCCAACCGGGGTGTGTTAAGACCAGTCATAAAATAGTTTCTGGAATACATGGCATCAGGAATTCCGCCGAGACCCTCACGTGAGTTCTCTGGGGGTAGTGAGGTAACATGCAGTTCATACCCTGATTTACCTGAGAGAAAATGGTCTCGCAAACTTGAATTCTCTTGTCATAAACCAATGTTTCGCAATGGCTCTGCTATTTTGATGCAGTGATGGGGATGTTGTGATGTAATATCCATGTTGTGTCGTCCTTGGTAAGTTCTTCAGTGACATATCAACCTCTCTCTCTCTCTCTCTCTCTCTCTCTCTCTCTCTCTCTGTGAATAAGTCCGATTATCGCGGACATGCGCTAATTCTGAATATTCTGCATTTTTCTTTCAAATGGACCTCTGAACAAACCATATAGTTCCCTTATCGTCCTGTCTCTAACAGCGTGTGTTACCCTTCCTGTAGCTTGACATATCAATTTACAATGCCCCTGTGTTTCATCAATCTCCCCAGCTCTCTGTTGCTCAGCGTCAGTCAATATCCTCCCTACCTAACGTTCAGCCTCAGAAATCTATCCAATTTTCCTTTTCCTTAACTCCATCAGTCTTTGGTCTCTGTTCTGACGATTTCCTTTTGTTTATCTATCCCAGGGATTTCCCAGCCCCGACCTTCCTCACCTTCATCTTTGACACAGTCCATTAGATTCCCCATCTTTCATCAGGTGAGATTCCGTTTGAAATCCTTCAGTCGTTCTGGTATTGTCAGGGTCGTTCATTTGGTCTCTTGGTTCTTCATTTCCTCTTCCATTCAGTGATAGTTTTCATATTCCTTGATTCGAATCCCCAGTTTATAGATTTTGTCGACCATTTCTGGTACAGCGTGACCATGTTTCCCCTCACTGAGAACAGTTCCCCAACCTTATGATCCCAGCAGATTCGACTGTGATGTTTTCTTCAAATGAGACAAGTCTCAAGATGCCTTCCATCCAGCCTCTTCCCAACAGGCTTACGACTGTATGATCCTGATGGCTTGCTTACCTTCGCTCACACCAATTTTCTTGACAAATTGTTGCCTCCACTGCCTCCGGCTTATGTATATATGTACATGTTTTTTTTTCCTTTTTCTTCGTCCAAAACAAAGTTTACCTCCACATGGAGGCTTCTGAAGTCTGTCATCCAGGATCTCCTTCCCCTTAAACCCGTGTTGGCTCTCACTTATGTCATGTCTCCTTTCCAAGTCATCAGCCACTCACTTTATGATCATCTTTTCCAGTGATTTCCAGACCGCACGTGTTTACGGCGACAGGTTTATATAATTCAGTGTATCTTCCTGATCTCATTTCTTATAGATAACGACGTCATTTGTCGTCTTCCACTCCCTATATCTTCTCCTAGTGCCGTAGGGGACGACACTTCATCCTCTTGTGTTATCGCCGTAGTTACAAATCTCCCTTGTTTCATCTCACAACTGCATTTGGATTGTCTAGAGCAGGGGTTCCCAACCTTTTTGCTCCTCTGTACCCCTTGGGCATTCTGACGGGTTCCCATGTACCCCTAGAAATTGAAAATCAAAAACTGATGAAATTATATTGATTTTATATTATTTTATAATAAAATCTGTAAGAGGCTGTATAACAATTTTATTCTGATTTGTAACGAAGGTGTTCTATATTTGCTTATGTTCTACATTACTCATGGTGTGCACTGTACAGCAGTGTACACCATGGTTATACTCTCAGACCCCCTATGTACCCCTTGAGAAGTGCAGATGTACCCCTTGGGGGTTACATGTACCGCAGGTTGGGAACCCTTGCCCCAGGGTGTACCGCTGACCCTTAAGTAAGATTCTGACGCCCTTGGCCAGGGTGGAGCGGAACAGCAGCCTGAGAGTGCGGGCCATCAGGAGGGAGCAGGGCGGCGAGTTCCTCTGCAGCGCCTCCAACGGGGTTGGCTCCGACCTCTCCAAGTCCGTCACCATCACCGTCAAAGGTAAGGCCACCTCCTCCAGCCCTCTGGCGCTCGCTTTATGTAAGTGGCCAACTGGCTGTCTCTCTCTCGCTCTCTCCCTCTCGTCGGCTGGCTCATGGGCAAGTCTCTCTTTCTCAGTGATTAGTGGGCATGAGGTATTCAGTGTTGTGAATGGAAATGGTGAACAGCTTGTAAAGTTGTGTGCTGAAATGAATCTGTTAATTGGGAATACCTGGTTTAAAAAGAGGGACATGCACAAGTAGACATATGTGAGTAAGAAAGATGATCAGTTGGCACTATCGGACTACATATTAATTGATATGCGTGTAAAAGAGAGACTTTTGGATGTCACTGACTGAATGTCTAGTATAGTGTCAGTAACTCACTGTTTCGTGAGTTAGATGTCCCGTAGAGAATAAAGTCATGATGGATTTGTCTGTCGTGATGCTTGTGTGGTTCCTTAACTCAGAAAGTAGATATTACAAGTCCTGTTGAGGTATCCTATCCCCACATGCACTCAAATAGTTGGCCATACTATGGGTTTACTTAGGTTCCTCAAATGACACAGTAAAACTTGAGTGCATCATCATAGAGAAATGAATCCGAGACCTGAATTAACATTGTTTATATCTGTCAATGAAAATTCATTTGGAAACTGTGACGACAAGTATGTGACATGAATTCATTTAGAATTTGACATCAGCAGCAGTACATTGTTTGCCGAAATTAGGAAAAAAGTAAAGGTCAAAACAGTGTGAATGACTGTATTGTCTCAGCCATGATGCAGCTGAAGTGAAAATGATAACAAATGAATGTATTTATGTAGTCATTGTTTAATGTTATATAGGTATACTGTATATACATTTCTGCCGTTGTTGTTATACAAACTGCTTATACATCCAGTCTCGTATTGTGTATAATTATGAATAAAACAGTAAATAGATAAAGCTATACCATATAATGAGGTGTATACAGTCGTATATCCCGGTATATGGTACATATATATACTGAGGGTATACAGTGACGTATATACAGTGCACCTGTTAGACAGTGTCCTGCCCTACCCCTGCAGTGCCGCCGCAGTTCATGGAGAAGGAAGAGAACGTGACGGTGACGGCTGGGCGACGGGCACTGCTGGCGTGTGTGGCGCGGGGTGACCTGCCCATCGCTACCCTCTGGTCCTCCGGCACCCCTCCTGCCAGGGTAGGTCACCCCTCACACACTAGGTCACCCCTGACACACTAGGGCATAACTACCAGGGTAGGTCATCCTTGTTTGGATGGGTCACATCACGCCAGAGGAGGTCACCCCTGCTAAGTTAGGTCACCTGTTGTAAGTGATGATTTCTCATTAATCTTATAACCTCCGCAGTGAGATAGGTCATTACTGTTGGCATCCCACGATAATCCATCAAGTTAAAAACAAATCCATAAACCGAACCAGCTGGCACGCCCTCTACAGTCAACAGACGGTAAGGTAGATCCAATACCTTTCTACGAACAGACAAGTTAACGTCAACAAATGTCTACGAGATATCAAGTTACAACTAAACTATGTCTGTGAAACAATAGTCTGGTGCTACAATCTGTCCTTGACTAGCAAGTAACAGAATTTTTTGAAAAGAATAACAAATTAAATGCCTAATAAATGTCTGTAAAGTAACCAGGTTATTTTATTAGTTGTCTGAGCAAGTTACAAGGTAGAGCTAACGTCTCTTCAGTAAATGATAAACTAACACCAACATGTAACTGTGAGGAAACAAAATCATAACGAGATCCGTCCATGGCTTAAAATCGGTGAACAGTGAAGAGCTTATTATAGTGTAGGAGAGGCACCGGAGGCTCTGCACCGCCTGGCGTTGGGAGTCTCACATTTCCCTGCCATCAACTTGGGTCTTAATGTGAGATGACTGCATCAGTTGTTTCCCAGTATGACAAGAAATGCTTGACGTCAGACCCGTATCTATGATTTGTATTTTGTCAGAGTAATGACGCGTGAACAGGTTTGACTTGGAATTTAAACAAGATCCAAATATGAGGAAATATTCCACCATTAGTCATGGAACTCAGAAGAGAATGGGTTTGTTATTTGCTAGAGAATATTTCCACCCAGTCTTACTTCACCTCCAACAGCTGAGCTACAATGCAGGCGACGTATGTGTTCCATGAAACACCCGACATAGTTGTTCATAGAATGAAGTTGAACGTTGTTTCTTATGTATATTCATTATATCTATAAAGCATTTATCCGAGCTTTTATATAGTTTATTTTGTGTGTATTTTGCAGTTCTGTATATGTTTATAAAGTCAGTAAATGAAGGGTTCAAGTCTTTAGTTATGTTAAGATGGCTATTCGTAAACTTTGAGCCACTGTCGTATGATTTTTTTCCTGTTTAATTGATTACCTGCAACTATTTGCCTTTCTTGTTTATTTGATTACTGAACACCGGACACGACAGATTCCCAGCGACGTGAGTACAGGAGGAATTAGCATCAAGGAGACGGTGTTGAACGGGTCCTCGTCCAAGACGTCTTCCACCCCTGGTGAGTTACCCCGGCCGGTGGACTCCGGGGTTGAGGGTGAGGGCGTGCGGTCGGTGCTGAGTGTGGCCACCAAGAGCAGACACGACTCCCAGGTCTACCATTGCCATGCCTCCAACGTCTACGGCAACGACACCAAGAGGATCAACCTCATAGTCCAGGGTGAGTGGCACTGTACACGTGGCACCTCCTGACACTGAGACTCCCAGGAAGGCGTAAGGGACATCACACATCTTTACTACCAGAACTTTTGTGTATCTTGTCGATGATGGTCGCCAGAATCATTTCTTCTGTGATAGATTTTCAGGAGTGTGGCAGACAGCCCGAGCAAAAACATTGATCACTGGTTGAACACAAAAAAGATTTCGTCCGAAATTATTGTAATCTTTGGCAGCAGTTTCTTTAGAATTGTTGACATCAAGACGGAGATCTAAGTGTCTTGATGTCCTTCAGGTGTCCTTCACTATATATTGATTCCTTCAGATTTTGTCACTTGGAACATACGCGTCAAATGGTATGGAATAAAGAATTGGTAATGTTGGGTGTGTGACGGCACAAGGAGGCTACCTCCCCTGTCACATGCCTCAGTTATGATGATTCCCAACTGCCTGGTGAACGCTGGTGAATATCCTCTTCTGACAAGAGTGTTTCACCACTTGACCTTTGCTGAGAGTTTACTCTCACCCGAGAGTTGTATTAGACTCATGAGTTCGTTTAGCCTGACGACATGATAATGATATGGTTGACGTGAACTTCCTCACCCACACAGAGGTTCCTGGCACCCCAGGGTCACCGCGAGTGGCAGACAGTGGGTCTCGAGCCGTTAACCTGACCTGGGCCGCGCCAGCACATGACGGCAACTCTCCCATCTCCATCTACAGAGTCCTCATCATCAACAGCACAGGTGAGACAAACATGAGACGTGTACAGCATAGGACAGACAGGTAATATAATGTGTGGTACATCAACAAAGCAGGTAGGGTATCCACACTTAATCAACGAGACAGATGGGACGTCAGTGAGACAGAGTGACATCTACAAATCATTACTGAGGAAGGTACGACATCTACAGGCCATCAACAAGGTAAGTGGGACAGCAATGAGAGAGACGGGACATGTACACATCATCTAGACAGGTATAACGTATGGAAAAGCTCTCCTCAGCAGGACTGGTGGGGCGTCCGTGGTGTTGTCATATACACCAAGACAGCACAAAGGTTAGACACGTTATAGATTTTCAAAACCCACTTAGGATGAACACCTCCTGCACGCCTTCACCAGCAGTAGAAAAGTTGTAGATCTACAGATCTTCAGCGGCAGTAGCAGGAACTATGGGGCCATATGGGTATCCTCACTAGCGACGGTACATTATTGACATCTGTAGGATCCCCACCATCAATACAGGTGTGGTGGGACACCTGCAGGATCGTCTTAAACACCAGCTACACACGGGACGTCCTGGGGGCACTGCCTTCTTATGATCATGAATTATTACTGAATATTATACACATTCCACACGTCTCTGGCAGGTGTTGATCTGCAAGTTGCGTTAACACGACACAAGCTTATCACGTTCCCTCGCCACCACCATACACAACTCTGCAGCATCAGAGGGATTTCTGTTCAACAGGACGACAGAGATCCATTATTTCTCTCTCCACAGACTCGTGGATGAACGTGGGCGGGATTAAGACAGTGGAGGCGTCCAGCCCCGCCGCCCACATCCCCGGCCTGGCCCCCGCCCACACCTACTTGGTGCGGGTGGTGGGCGTGAACGCCGTGGGCACGTCGCAGCCCAGCCCTGAGGTCCGCGTCATCACCGCCCACGAGCCGCCCGTCATGCCACCCACCAACGTCCGCGTCATGCCCATCTCCTCCACCAGCCTCAGAGTCACGTGGCAGGTGGGTCTCCTGAAACACGTGTTGTGTAAACAGTCACGAGCCTGGTACAACCACAACCACGTGCCTGGTATAACCACAACCACGTGTACTTCTCCAAAACTTGTAAATCCATATAAACGCTCCTTCTACATTGCTGCCACCGGCGTATACATACGTGTTGAGTCAGACATAATCACGTGACTCTTGTAAGTATAACTACGTGATTATACTTATAACAAGATTACAACCACTAACTTAACAAGTTACGTTCCATGTAATATGTTTGAATAACTTGGATGTTCTGCAACCGAGTCTTACCACATCATTTACAAATCATTGTGTAAAATATCTGTAAAATCTTTGGCACTGTAGCGGACTGAGAGATTATCACTTATTCACAAATTCTGTCACATTTTCCTCTGAGTGAAACGTGAAAGTTTAGTGTACAGAACACCGGCGTTAATTACTCGGAACATCATTCCCTAAGTGGTGTGAGTGAGCGGAGAGGATGTCATTACGATCTCTTACTTGCAAAGCGACACTTGATTACGCTTGCTCAGACGACTACAGGTATTTGACAGTGTCCAGGAGTCAGGGTCATCTCGAAGCATAGGTCGTAACATTACAGAATACGAGAGATGTGCAGTAAATGTTGTATGTGGGAGAGATTGTGGTAAATGTTGTATGTGGGAGAGATGTACAGTACATGATGTATCAGTTTCCTGGTCTTGTTTCCACCTGGCAGGCCCCTGAGTCACGCGTCGCTCCCGTCTCTGGCGTGGGTTACTACGTGGGCTACAGAGTGGCCAACTCCTCCGAGCCCTTCCGCTACCAGAATCTGGAGGCCTCGGCTGCTGCCCTCTACCGGCCGGAGGCCACACTCAAGGGGCTACACAAGTTCACCAGTTACGAGGTCACAGTTCAGGCCTTCAACTCGGCCGGCGCAGGGCCCTCCTCACCCTCTGTGACAGCAACTACCAACGAGGATGGTTAGTACTTGAAGGCAAGTCTCGGGACTCACGAGCATGGCTGGGTCTACCTCCAGGATGTCAATATGTGCCAAAGCCAAGTCTTTAAGATGCAGACACGTCTTAAATCGAGGGTGTGAGGGTGTGAACACGTCCATGTCATTTCTAGAATGTTTGCACATGTCACAGTCAAGGTTTAAGGAAGGCAGTACATGTGGAAGGCAAGTTTTAGGAAGTCCTTGTGTCTGGAAGGACTCAGGAAGGGTTCCTCTTCCCGACAGTTCCGAGTGAGGCTCCGCGGGACGTCCAGTGCACCAGTCTGTCCTCGACCTCCGTCCTGGTGAAGTGGACTTCCCCGTCCCCCGTCGCAATACACGGCATCCTGCAGGGATACAAGATCATCTACCGTCCAGTCCACCCCACCAGGTTTTTCCGTAAGTCAGGTATTCAAACTCTCTCTCTCTCTCTCTCTCTCTCTCTCTCTCTCTCTCTCTCTCTCTCTCTCTCTCTCACACACACACACACA